>JAJGOT010000084.1:1642500-1930000 GCA_022457155.1 Cladopsammia gracilis
ACCATTTAAGATTAGCACATACCGTTTTCAGTAGCTGTTCATTTTTCCTTAAGACACATTTTAGTAAACTTTGGCGACAACCGGTTGCTATGGTAACGAGATATGACGTCATAAGTTACCTGTGGTCAACCCATTTTTGAAGAAAAAAAGCGTGTTTTTCACCTTTTCTCAGCGAAAAAACAAATAAAATGCTACCAAAAGCATCAAAATGTTTGATTGTATGTTATTTTGCAACTCTAGCAGACAATATTTGCAATTTCCGCATTTTTCTGATAAATTTGAATTTTTTGTAAAATCCAAGATGGCGGCCACCTTGGCGGCCATTTTAGATTACGTCACGGAACTCCAGCAGCGCCCCAACCCATAATATTTACCTTTTGTAGAGCACACCGCGGGCTATCTATTAGATGTAAAATATTTCCGAAATATTGCAACATCGCAAAAACCCAAGGGGGGGGGGGGCTGGTTGCAACAACCCCCCCCCCCCCCCCCCCTTGTACCACGGTTGGGGTATACGTTTGCGTTTACGTCCGAGGGTTAGGGTTTTTCTCCGATTTTTTCAGAGCATTTAGCGTTAGCACATGCCGTCTTCAATAGCTGTTTATTTATCCTTTAAGGTGTTCAGACACGAGGGGTCATGTAGTAGGGACATGTCGCAGCGACATGTAGCAGCGACAAAAATCTGTGCAGTACACACTGAAGGGCATGTAGCAGGGAGTGTCGCTGCAATATGTCCCTGAGACATGTCCCGCGACATTTTCATGTGGTGTGAAAGCGCTATGACTTTTTTCCCTGCTACATGTCTCCGCTTACACTTCCTGCTATATGTCCTTCAGTGTGTACTACACAAATGTTTGTCGCTGCTAAATGTTGCTGCGACATGTCCCTGCTACATGGCCCCTCGTGTCTGAACACCTTTAGACACATTTTGGTAAAGTTTGGCGATAATCAGTTGCTATGGTAACGAGATATTACGTCATGAGTAGCATGATTTCAAGCCATTTACGGATAAAAATGCCTGTTTTTCACTCTTTTTCGGTGAAAAATCGTTTCAAACGCTACCAAAAGCAGGGGAATGTTTAACTGTATCATATTTTACAACTCTAGCATAATTATGCATTTTTCCTAAGTAACCTACTTAATGCATTTTGAACAGTATATCAAGCCCTGGGCTAATACACCTTCGTAAGGGTTTTTTGGCTGGTATGCAAAAAATAATGTGATAAATAAGCGTTGTTTCAGTTAATTTGGTTCAAAGTTGTTAAGGTGTGCTTATTACTCATGCGCGAAGCGGCATGAGGTAAGGTTTCGGCTCTGTTTTTCTTGTTACTCATGCGCGAAGCGGTATGAGGTAAGGTTTCGGCTCCGTGTTTCTTGTTTTTATTTTTTGTCACGATTTTGCATGCAAATTTATGCACGCATATTTTAAATTGTGCACTTCCGGTTCATAGCTTTGTCATTTACACTTCCTGTTTAGTGACTTCCGGCTACTCTCACTTCCGGTAAAACAGCGTTATTTAAGTGTCACGACAGCGTCTCCTACAGCCCTACTTACATTACTAATGTTCACGTTTGGTATATATAAGACTTAAAAGAATCAATGGCTTCATTGTGATACAGCCTTCATTTCCAAAACAATCAATAGTAAACAACGTGGTTTGCAGGAACGATGACTGAATGAAAGGAGTAACTCTTCTCCATGTCGGAGATCTTATCATGTTTAATATATATCATGAAACTTTCTTACGCATGAGTATAGGCTGCTTGGAGCCTCTTGTATATTGGAGGGGTAGAATTGGTCGGGAATGATGTTTTGTTACTAAACTGATGGGCCAATTAAGACCTGTTTACACATGCGATTTTTGATGCGATTTTTGTCGCGCTCTCCAATGCAATTTTTGTCGCATGTGAAAACAGGCGACGATTTCAGTGCGACTCGGGTGCGATATTTGCTGCGATTTTCCCCAAATCGCCACCAAGTTGCATCAGGTTTCGAACATGTTCGAAACCTCGGCGACATCGCGCGACAACGCAAATCGCGCCCAAATCGCACTGAAATCGCCGCCCGTTTACACATGCGATTTGAAGATGCAACTTGCGCGCGACAAAAATTGCATCGACAAGTGCGACAAAAATTGCATAAAAAAACGGTAGCGGGGGCTAAAGTTGTGCACGTGCACATGAAACACGAAAGCAATACCCGTGAATAATGAGGACGCTCACTTGTAATCACAAAATCTGAGGGGGAAAATGGTTCATTGGAGGTCCTTTTTATTGCCTTATATGTTTTTAATGTCCTTGAAACTTGCAGGCCATATAAAGTGATGATTCATCTCGAAATTGCCAATTATTAAAAAAAAATTATGAAGCGGTTTCCAAATTATCATCACATTTGTAGGCGTAGACCAAATTACATACAAAAATGGCAACAAGAGCAGCTGAACGCACGCAAATCAAATCCTTCTTTCTCGCAATCGGCCAAAGCAATCCTTCTCACTTTTTCAAACACGATTTCAAATGGAACAAACTACTACGAGATGAAACTGCATTCCCAAAGCGCATCGTTTTATTTAGATATTAGCCAATTATGTCGATAGTATGTTTTTTACTGTACTGTATTTATAATCGCCAAAACTTCTCCCCCAAAAATTTCAAAAACGCTCTTGTAGAATTTGTTCAATCTTTGCCATAAACGCGGCGGACGGCTATGGTAGGTACAAGCTCCCTTAAGCGATTGCCGGAAAAACCTCCTGAAGCCGAGAAATACGACGGCAAGTAAAAAACGTCATGGCGTCATTACGTTGCTATGGCAACTCCGATGTTAATATAACACTAGGCTTAACAAGTTTTCATCGTTATCTAATATAGCTGTGGTGACCGTTTTTCCATAGCATTGTTAACGGCGTCGTAGTTAATGCTCAAACTTGGGGGGGGGGGGGGGGGGGGGGGGGGGGGGGGAATCGCCCCACAAAAAACCAGTCGAGCCACCTTACTTTCGCTAAAATGGAACAGGCATGTTTCGCGGGACTTGGATTTCGCGATTTGGAAAGAAAGAATACGTTAAAAGGAACTAAATATTGTTAATTTTTGTGAAAATCTTTTAATCGCGGGTGTTTAATTAGAAAATCGCGAAAATAAGTACGATTACGGTATATTGAAGCATGTTACCGTATATCGATATTATTGCTTGACACTATTAGTGCCAAATTGCTGCCTGTACCTGTAGATCTGTTTATTTACTACAAAAGCAACATGAAAACAAATAACTTGAGTCAACAAACATTTATTCGATAATTAAAACATGTTAACATGTTCTACACTATAACTAAGGCGAACTTGACAAATTATAATTAACCTCAATTATATCCAATTTATATCCATGGAATAATTATTGCTTTGTACCCTGAAAGATGCAACTTGATGCCAACTCAACTTCACCTACACTATTTATGTAAATTATTAACAACATCCAAAGATTATCATAATAAAACCAATAATATTATTTAATTACAATAATTAAGAAAAACTTATGGTGGGAAAAGATACAACCATAATAGAAAAGGCTATCAATATTAAACTCAGGGCTTTAATTAGTTTTATAATTTAATGGTCAATTGTCCTGTGAGTTCACATTTTAAATTGATACTGGCGGAACCAAACTCCATTGTCAGGGAGGGCCTAGAGTGAATAACGGCAGCAGCTCTCAGAAACCTCTATTTTCAATGGCCTTGTAAAACACAGCTGCTGTTGTGTTTAGGGCTAGTGTCCACTGTTGTGTTGTTTGAACTCTTTTGTTCTCTAGAACGGTATCGAACCAATGGTGTGAGACCTTACGAGAGCTGCTTCATCGCCCAATAATGGGGGAGGGGTGAGGATTTTTTAGCCTTATGTTTTTAGCAAGATACAATGTAATGCGGGACCCAGGCGAGGCCTCTCCCCTAGATCAATCACTGGTGATCAAGATATCATGAAAACAGAGCTCAATATTCGTTTATAAGTTTTTAAATCATTCTATGGTTTTTCTTTTTTAAAAATCTGAAAAGTGTGCCTTGTGATTAACTCTTACAGTGAATCACCTGGGGTTCACATTTGCGCTCTCCCACTCACCCAGGTGAGCGTCAAATATTCTTGGGCGAGTTCAAATTGTACACTTTTTGGTGTAGTTCGTAAAGTCACTCACCCAAATGGCAAGTGCAGTCAAAATTAAGTTTCTAACCCCGTGAATGCACATTTCGAATTTTCGAACTTCTTTGGTCACGGCTGCCTATTCCACCATCGGGTGTCGCTTACTATCAAAATGATTGAAACCTCTGTCTAGTTGTCACTGTCACGCCCTGATTTTTTATCTATCTCTTCTATCCTATCTTAAGAACTTTATTTGGTATTGTTACATAAAATGGTCACTGAGATGCTACCAAAGGTTTTTCATGCTGTCACCAAATGTTATCATTAACGGACAAATAATCACAGAAGTCTGTTCACACATCAAAACATCTCAGTTGTCTTTCTTGTCCTCTCCTGTTTGGGTCTCGTCTTTTTCCAACTGAGCCTTTGGGGAAGAAAAATTAAAGCTATTACATTTTGTTTTCAAAAAAGTAAAAACAATTTGTCACGAAGTTCATTTTGCTGCCTCTGCTGCTAGATATTATGTAATAAGGAGGAACTTCTGTTACAAACATTCATTTTTCCCTCCCTACCCATTTAGTGCGACATCTTGTCCCATCCCTCCCCACCCACCTGTGCTTTAGAGTGCTGATCTAACAGCCTGTCACACTCCCTTGTCAGTCCAGCAGCTTGTTCTTTCAAGGCAGACTGACCCCTCCCTCCCCACCCACTAGTGTGACATCATGTCCTCTCCCTCCCCACCCACCTGTGCTTTAGAATGCTCATCTAACAGCCTGTCATACTCCCTTGTCAGTCCAGCAGCTTGTTCTTTCAAGGCAGACTGACCCCTCCCTCCCCACCATTAGTGTGACATCATGTCCCCTCCCTCCCCACCCACCTGTGCTTTAGAATGCTCATCTAACAGCCTGTCATACTCCCTTGTCAATCCAGCAGCTGGTTCTTTTAAGGCAGACTGACCTCTCCCTCCCCACCCATTAGTGTGACATCACCCCACCTGTGCTTTAGAGTGCTCATCCAACAGCCTGTCATACTCCCTTGTCAATCCAGCAGCTTGTTCTTTTAAGGCAGACTGACCCCTCCCTCCCCCACCATTAGTGTGACATCATGTCCCCTCCCTCCCCACCCACCTGTGCTTTAGAATGCTCATCTAACAGCCTGTCATACTCCCTTGTCAGTCCAGCAGCTTGTTCTTTCAAGGCAGATTGTCCCCTCCCTCCCCACCCACCTGTGCTTTAGAATGCTCATCTAACAGCCTGTCATACTCCCTTGTCAGTCCAGCAGCTTGTTCTTTCAAGGCAGATTGTCCCCCCCTTCCCACCCACCTGTGCTTTAGAATGCTCATCCAACAGCCTGTCATACTCCCTTGTCAGTCCAGCAGCTGGTTCTTTTAAGGCAGACTGACCCCTCCCTCCCCACCATTAGTGTGACATCATGTCCCCTCCCTCCCCACCCACCTGTGCTTTAGAGTGCTCATCCAACAGCCTGTCATACTCCCTTGTCAGTCCAGCAGCTTGTTCTTTCAAGGCAGACTGACCCCTCCCTCCCCACCATTAGTGTGACATCATGTCCCCTCCCTCCCCACCCACCTGTGCTTTAGAATGCTCATCTAACAGCCTGTCATACTCCCTTGTCAATCCAGCAGCTGGTTCTTTTAAGGCAGACTGACCTCTCCCTCCCCACCCATTAGTGTGACATCACCCACCTGTGCTTTAGAGTGCTCATCCAACAGCCTGTCATACTCCCTTGTCAATCCAGCAGCTTGTTCTTTTAAGGCAGACTGACCCCTCCCTCCCCACCATTAGTGTGACATCATGTCCCCTCCCTCCCCACCCACCTGTGCTTTAGAATGCTCATCTAACAGCCTGTCATACTCCCTTGTCAGTCCAGCAGCTTGTTCTTTCAAGGCAGATTGTCCCCTCCCTCCCCCACCCACCTGTGCTTTAGAATGCTCATCTAACAGCCTGTCATACTCCCTTGTCAGTCCAGCAGCTTGTTCTTTCAAGGCAGATTGTCCCCCCCTTCCCACCCACCTGTGCTTTAGAATGCTCATCCAACAGCCTGTCATACTCCCTTGTCAATTCAGCAGCTTGTTCTTTCAAGGCAGACTGACCCCTCCCTCCCCACCATTAGTGTGACATCATGTCCCCTCCCTCCCCACCCACCTGTGCTTTAGAATGCTCATCTAACAGCCTGTCATACTCCCTTGTCAATCCAGCAGCTTGTTCTTTTAAGGCAGACTGACCTCTCCCTCCCCACCCATTAGTGTGACATCACCCACCTGTGCTTTAGAGTGCTCATCCAACAGCCTGTCATACTCCCTTGTCAGTCCAGCAGCTTGTTCTTTCAAGGCAGACTGACCTCTCCCTCCCCACCCATTAGTGTGACATCACCCACCTGTGCTTTAGAATGCTCATCTAACAGCCTGTCACACTCCCTTGTCAGTCCAGCAGCTTGTTCTTTCAAGGCAGACTGACCTCTCCCTCCCCACCCATTAGTGTGACATCACCCACCTGTGCTTTAGAGTGCTCATCCAACAGCCTGTCATACTCCCTTGTCAGTCCAGCAGCTTGTTCTTTTAAGGCAGACTGACCCCTCCCTCCCCACCCATTAGTGTGACATCACCCACCTGTGCTTTAGAGTGCTCATCTAACAGCCTGTCATACTCCCTTGTCAGTCCAGCAGCTTGTTCTTTTAAGGCAGACTGACCCCTCCCTCCCCACCCATTAGTGTGACATCACCCACCTGTGCTTTAGAATGCTCATCTAACAGCCTGTCATACTCCCTTGTCAATCCAGCAGCTTGTTCTTTTAAGGCTGCCAAATCCATCTTTGTCTTTTCAAGCTCTGTGTAAAACAACAAAGATTATTACCAAATCTAAACTAAAAGCAATTACATGTAATGAACTAATTTTAAAGAGCAGAGTCTACAACTCTCAGCTCCACTCTCTTTAACCACAGCAGATACTTTGTACATGTATGATCAATTGATGACAACGACTCATCAGAAATCCAAGTGATCCATCGATGGCAGTCAATAATAATTAGTTAATAAAAAATTAATTGATCACCCATTGAAGACCAATATTTATTGATAATCACAAGAAAACTTTGGCACCCTTTCTAAAAAGTACACGTACTGTACTGGTCTGCAATTGAAAAAAAAGAAAAACTTTTTTTCAACTTTTGCATTCAGCAGAACCCTGCTAGCTCGAACTCCCAGGGAAAATGATAACATTGTTTGAGATATCGGGGGTTCAAGTTATCCAATAGTAATCGACTGAGAAAATGTCCAAGGGAAATGGGTCGGTGTTCCAGTTAGAGGGATGTTCGAGTTGTCCGAGTTAGAGTTCCAATGTAGCGGGGTTCTACTTCTACTGTAAATCTGTTATAATTACTTTCGCTTCAACAAATGAAAGTGTTCAAAAGCAATGTCATTGATTGCTATCCAGTTCTATTGAAAACCAATAACAATCAATACAATTAAAAATTGTAAGTTCACCCTATCAATTGGTCTATTGAAAGCATGTTTCCTGCTTTGTGAGTTTATTTTAACCTATTTTGAAAGATGAGATCTCTGTGACTATACATGTGTACCTGTAACTAGGTTAGGCAGAATGTTCTTATTCTTTTGGTGCTTCTATTAAGTACTTAACTAAAATAAGATTTGAGACAGGCGTTGCTCTGATCTTAACACCTGTAACAAACTTGCTGCTTTGTCAGTCAATTTAACCTATAACAGGCAAGATCACTGTAACATCAAGGTCCCATCAAGTGTATTCACCCATAACAGATGCTATGGGTGATGACCCTTTAATGACAGCTCTGATTAATGCATATAAAAGAACAATACATTGGCCGCCATTTTGGAATAAGGTGTATGGGTAAGGGGGTTGTATCTAATTTACATTCCAGATACAACCACTGGTGAGTTGTATCTGGAATGTGAATTTCACAAGTTGTTTACTACATTCGCGTCTGTGTTGTATCAGCACTATACAGTGCTGTGTACATACATTTTGTATGTACACTTGCCTGCGCCTCATGATTGTATAGGCCGATACAACACTCCCACTCACGTAGTAAACATTACATGTAAGAATAACTACAGTATATAGTCCTGGAGTTAAAACCATCATACTTAGCAGCACCTTCAGTCCTTTCTGCCAGCTTTTTGGACTTTTCCTCCAAAGCTTCTCTCATTGTCTTCAATTCCTCATTCAGTTTGTCTTCATCTGTCACGACTTCGTCGGCTTTTCCTCCGGCGTCTTCCACGGACTGTAAAAACAACCGTAACAACAATAACAAATCTTTAATTAATAATGTTCAAGGTACAGCATGTATGCAAGATCTTTTGACTGTTTCCTTGGGTGATCATTCAAGTGAAAGCTACTGAGCAGGACTTTCCTGTGGTGCTGTTTATTATCATAATGCTGCAGGTGGTTCTACATGTAACTAAGTCTGTGGATGAAATCCTAAAATGCGACCATTAAAATAAAAGCTATTGAGCTATTGAGCTACTGAGAAGTACTTTCCTCATTCCTGTGGTGCTGTTTATTATGCTGTACAAGGTGGCTCTAACTTTAAGTCTGTGGATGAAATCCTAAAAATTAATGCAACCATTAAAATGAAAGCTACTGAGCTACCGAGCAGAACTTTTCTGTGGTGCTGTTTATTATGATATACAAGGTGATTCTAACTTTTTTGTCTATTCAGGAAACTTTAAAGTGTAACCATAATGAAAGCTACTGAGCAGTTCATTGTATTATTGAGTAGTACTTTACTGACAAACTTCAATCTATTTATCCTGTGCAAGCCTTGAAGGTGGTTAAGACTACATTGTACAGCTGTATGTAACTTTTCATGGATAAAACCCTAAAGTGTACAACATGTAACCATTCAAATGTACCGGAAAGCTATTGAGCAGTACTTTCCTGTGATACTAAATTTATTATGCTGTGAAGGTGGATCTAACTTTTGAGACTGTGGATGCATAGGCGTGTGGGGGGAGAGGCTGGGGCTGTGGATGAAACCCTAAAGTGTCATCACCATTCAAATGAAAGCTATTGAGCAGTACTTTCCTGTACAGTAATACTGTTCTTTTGAGTCAGTAGGAAAAATCCTGTATTTTGCTACATGTACTTTGTATGATCACATAATAGCGAATGGTCTGCAAACCAAAACCTGCAGAACAGAACTAACATTTTTTTTCCAGTTTGTCACTGACAACACCTACCTCCTTACATACCTTTCAACATTACCTTTTTTAGTTTTTCATTTTCATCCATCAGCCGCTTACATTCCTCAGAGACATTCTGAGCCTGACAAATACTGGCCTCATTAGAAGCTTCAAGAACAGAACTGAGGGAAAGCAGTCTTACAACACGGCGCAACACTCTGACAAGGAATAACATTCAATTTTGATACTACAATCAAATTTGAAAACCTCAATGGTCGTAACAAACTAGAATGTGTAACAAATGAACAGCAAAATAATTCCTGCTGTGGCAGCAACACAGCTAAAGGAAAAAAAAATTAATATTGAGCAAAGACAAAAATTGGCCAATTTTTTCAAGTTTGTTCAATGTGTTTTGGAAAATTTGCTTAAAACTCATTGTGACATCCACACAAACTGCTTTATCTCATGCCACTTATGATGTCATGTCTCGTTACCGTAGCAACCGGTTGTCGCCAAACTTTCCCAAAATGTGTCTTAAGGATAAATGAACAGCTACTGAAGACAGCATGTGCTAATCTTAAATGGTCTAGACTTGAAAATATCGGAGAAAAACCTTGAGGGTTAAGACAGCCACCCCTGTAAGGTGGACACCTTTCAAAGATGGACATTAGTTATTGGCTGGTTCTGGCTGAATTTCATGTGGCGTTCATCTGTAACTAAACTCTCTATAAGGCAGACACCTCTCTAAGGTGGACAGCTAAATCTGGCCCCCAAGGTGTCCAGCTTAGACAATAAACAACGGAGAGCTTACATCAGAAGGAAGAGAGAAAATCCAGAGATGTACAGATTGCGCTGTGCTCGGAACAGCCTCATATGGGCCATCATTTCAGTCTGTGGGTTGTTCTGCAAGTCATGGGGTTGAGCATCAATTTGGCTGTATTTCCTTGTCTCTCTGACGGAATCTGCAATAGCAAACATAACATGTTTAGAGTGGTTTTCAGTTTAGTGTCTAAAAACCAAAGGAAGCATGGAAAAGGGTTACAAGAATGTTGACCACGATTGATTTGGTTTTACTACATTGTACTACAGCTAACTGTCTCCCTTAACGACCACTCTCTTAATTGACCACTTCCACTCAGCACCAGAATTTTTCGATCTGGGTCCTGGGACCACATGCCTGGTCAAATTAGAGTCCCAAGCATTTTTTTTTTTTTTTTGGGGGGGGGGGGGTCCCAAAATCTTGGTGACCCTCTCCTAAGAAATTTTTGTTGTTGTTGGTATGAGAGTGACTGGCAAATAACTATCATCTTAAATACTGTTAACTTTATTGTCCTTTTCTTTTTCTTTGATGAGTCCTTAACTTAATGATTATTAGACAATACAATGTATTGTATTTAACTCAACATTATCATTATATTAATGTACATGTATCGACAACCCAATTTTTGACCAGATAAACAGAATAGGATAGTCAATGTCACACCTGAGGATCGAGTCAATATTTTCTGCGATGATGGTGCCTTTTAAAGATCTGTTTTGCTTACAAATAATAAGTATTGAAAATCACTCGAAAGCAACAAAAACTTTGGACTTGTTCTTCGTACAATTTTCTATGCTGATTGTTATTATAAATTCAACCCGTGAGGTATGTTTGAATCTTTGATGTCACATTCTCCCATTCGCAACCAAGCCTTGGAACAAGGTTGATTAATGGTGGCTGTAAATTCTCGGAAATAAATGTTAAAATAAAATGACTTCTGATGTTCATAATGGATTGAAATTTGGCAAGATGAGTAAGAAAGTGTAATAGTACACAAAAATGAAAATCAAAAATTTGATCAAAGGGGCACTTTAACCATTACTCCCAGAGTCAACTATGGAGACATTTAGTGTATACAGTGTAGTTCTAACGTTCAAGTCTGTCAACAAAATCCTTTGGCATGACCATTCAAATGAAACCTCTTCAGCAGTACTTTTGCATGGTACCATTTGTTCTAACTTTCGAGTCTGTGGACGAAATCCTATGGTGTGACCATTCAAATGAAACCTCTTTGGTTGTACTTTTGCATGGTACCATTTGTTTTTCAATATTTTACAAAATGAAATTTGGGATTTTTCTTGAATTGTGATCTTTTGCAATCTTGAGAGTTTAATAAAGGACTTAAAGATTTTTATTATGCTATAATATCGCTGTTGTTTAATGTTGCATCACCTTACTGAATGCCCATGTTGTTATTGCAAACATTCTTAACAAAGGGCATCCTTTCTAAAAATAACATGTGATGACTCACCCTTAATAAAAATGAAAGTAAAATTTGAAGGGATTATTGAACTTTTCTGGGAAGTGGTTTGAATAAAATCCGTGAAAATGCCCTGTGTTCCCGGCCGATTTCTTTTTTTCTTTTCTTCTTCCATTATGAACAAGAGCTTATACATGTAAACAGCTTAATTAAGAGTTACATGTACATTATTGCATGAAGGGTGTGCAAAGCGAAGTACGAGTTAGCTGGAAGCGAAAAAATAAAATAAAAAAATGAGACATTTGCCACGTAGCATATAAATACCTGATTCTCAGCTGTTTTATACCTTTCGTAACAACTGTTTTATGTAAAACTAAAGACTATAGCGTATGACAGATAAGATTAAACAAACTTTCAGTGAATTTAGCAATAAATGATAAAAAAAAAGTTTACCAGCGAGTAGGAGGGCCATTACAATCACAATCACATTGAAATAGAAATTTCCATATTCAAACAAGGTTGATACGATCCTGGAGTTGAAAATTTTGTTCCACCTGAAATGTAATATATTACAAATCGTCATCGCAAAATCCATTTTCATTTGAATGCAAGGAAGTCCCTTGTAAAAACTTCGAAAAGCATTTGGTTGTTGCAAAAGCTTACCGTTTAGGAGAAATAAAAGGTAAACAGAATAAAAGAAGGACGGTTATCTCGGTGTACAGAAAACCGGCTGCAAACGTCCACTGAAGTGTCATCGTTAAAAGTCAAGAAATACCTCGCACACTTCTCTCGATCTGATCAATGAAACCAACAAGGTTGAGTCAACCTTTCACCATCTAGGTAACCAAGCTTTTCAAACTTGGTAACCTGGCATTACTCGTCGGTAGCTTCGGACTGTCCGAACTTAAACCGAGTGAACCTTTCGGTTTCCGATAGTTTTCCGAATGAAACGCACGTGAATGTCAGACATTTCACCGGAGGAAGCAGAAATTGATCACATCATGGGTGGCTATTCGTTGCAGTTTTTCTCGCTGTTTAGCATATCTTTGTGCTTGATATCCAACGCATCAATATGGCCGCTTCCTTCCTCCGTCTCTCTCGCTGGGCCGCCACTTCCAATTTCTCCAGTTTTTACCTTCAAGACCTTGTCAAGTTCGGGCGTTCTCAAGCGTGGTATAACGCGCTACTTGGAAATAATCTTGCAGCAGATTAGAAATGAGAACGTGGATTATCCTCTTAGAAGTAATCAGACGCTGAGTGAACTTGTTCTGGAAGTTCGCAGTGACGATGAAAGTCTGCATGTTGACACATCATATTGGTACATTTTGGAAATAAGCAATGGACAGGCCAGTATCGAGGCGAAAACTCCATATGGTGCCTTGTAAGTGGCTTACAATAATCTCGGTTATCAATGTCAGATTCCCCGGTGAATAAAACATCCAGAGGGAGGGTGGGGTAGGTGGGTGAAGGGGTACTATGTATGGGGGGAGGGGACTATATCCCCCAGGGGGGACTCTCATATAAAACTGACGTTGTGATTATCGGCAATTTCAGCAAGGAACCCCAAAAAGGTAGGAAAAAAACATTTTATAGGTGTGGCTTTATTTGTAAACTCCCTAAGAGGTACCAATTATTATTTTTGAAAAGTCGTTCTTAGTGTTATCAAACCACAAATTTTAACTGCTAAAAGGTACTTTGATCAACCCTTTCACTTTTATACATGGGATTCCCCCCGGGGGGTTCCTTTGGGGGGTGGGAGGATTGAGGGAGGGGCACACTTGACCCAATTTCTTTACTATTCTAGAATTCCAATAAAACTGCCCCCGAGATGTGGGGGACATGCAAGCAGAATAATGCAAGCTGCCAGCTGCTATATGACAACTAAATTAAACAAAATAAAAGTAAAAAAGAAGACTGTTTAAAAGATGGAGTATGATCTATAATGTTTTAGCTAAGTGAGGGCTATAACAGGGGGCTAAAGCATTTTTAGTTTGGGGGCTAAATGTGGGGTGGGGGGGAGTTGGGGGGGGGGTGCTTGTGGACTCCCATATGAAAGGTACATGTATGGGGATGCTCATTGGAAATTAAGGATTAAATTCCAAAAGGAGACCAATCTGGGTGTGGCTTGCAGGGTTAAGTTGACCTCTTAAAGATACATGTACCATTTCAAAGCAGGACAGACAAACAAGATTTACAGTGACCAACAGTGCAACATGCCTTATGGTGAGCACCTAACAAACTTTACAAGTTGAACAAACAGAGGGCGCGAATTGTGTGATGGACATGCCTCCTCGTAGAGTTGAGCATGATCAAGTGTAATCTTGTCGGTTCATGTTTATCATGGTTTGTTACAAAATACGAAGATTTTATTCATTTTATTGTTTCACATGTATATGCAGTTACGAAAATAACTAAAAAATTAGCTGATAATATCATAGAAATTGTAAGAACATTTATTAGGTGCACACGGTAAGGCACGTCGCGGCACATCGCGGCACAAGAATGATAGATTTTACAAACATTGTCATAAAGCTTTGCATGCCACCCTAAATGATACCTTGATGACTAAAAATATTGGCACTCCTTCCTGAATACCCTAAGTAATACCAAAATCTGTAATTTACACCCCTAAATGAATGAGACGATGAACATCCCCACACTTCTTATATGGGAGTTCCCCCCCCCCCCCCCACTAGGCTAGGGGGCACATGACTGTAAACCATTCAAATTATTACAGTGTTTATGTTTTTGAAACTTCTACTGCAGGTATGGAATAGAGACTTTTTCTCAACTTATTATGAATGGCAGCTTGATGGCTAGTACAGTTAATATTGATGATGAACCACGATATGTTCACAGAGGTCTTATGTTAGACACGGGGTAAGTTGTAAATAAATACTGCAGTTGAACCTCCTGTAGCATGCAACCATCGAAAATGCAAAGCAAACTATTAAAGGTGGTCGCTTATAGGAGGTGGTTGTTTGCAAAAGGTCAGAACACAGGAGGTCTTTACTTTAAATCATATATATCAGCACCAAATATTGTATCAAAATTATTGAAGTTCTTATTCTGGGTTTTTGTAAAATAAAATAATCAAGGCTGAGGTACATTTTTGTATTTGTGTTGTGAGCCAAAGCCTTAAGCCAGCAAAACAGACTATTTTTGTATCCTTTACAATTTGTGCAGTGTATGTTGTAAGATACATGTAGACCTGTTTAACACTTAACTCCAAAGGTACAACTGTACCTCGAAACTCAGCGATAAAAACACAGTCATGAACATGTCCTGGACTCTCAGCTATATATACTGTGCACATGCATGCATGGCTGCTACATGTAATATGCAGATCCGTCATTCAAAAGTCAGGGACTCCAAATCCCAAGGGGGAGTCCCCACAATTCCAAAATGTTACAACACTTGATTATTCAATTGTATCTAGAAATTTATCGATTAAAGTAATGCATGTTGAACAAACTTGTGTGTTTTATCGCAGACGCAGGTATTTCCCCCTTGAGCTTGTGAAGAACATTGTGGATGGCATGAGCTTTGTGAAGTTAAATGTGCTTCATTTTCACATATCAGATTGGTGCAGATTTAGTGTGGAGAGTAAACTGTAAGTTCAAAGAATCTTGTATTTTTTACATACATGCACATGTATTTAAAACAAATAATGAAACAAACTCACTACATGTACATGTACACTTGTACATGTAGACATGTATATGGTGGCCGAGGACTGCCACTGGGTTTTCTGGGCATTTTTTCTTTTTTTTAAGCAAATAAAATGCAAATAAAATTGAAAACAAATGCAAATGCAATGAATTGTAAAACAAAAAGCAAACTGAAATCAAAGTCAAACTCGATTCAGATTAAAATCAAATAAAATGCAAAACTAAAATGCATATAAAATTAATATCAAATGCAATGAAATGTAAAACAAAAAGCAAAGTGCAAATCAAAGTCAAACTCAATTCAGATTGAAATTGAATGCATTTTTAAAAGAGAATGTAAAACAAAAAAAGAATCAATTGCAAACGAAATTCGAAAAGCAAGTGAAAGTGAATTTTCGCCGTGGCCGAGCGCTGCCACTACCATCATGCTACGCGCGCTTAAGAGCGTCTGTCTGAGAAAACCAGGCAAACAAAACTTTGGGACCCATAAAATCTGAAACGATTTGTGCATGTATTTCAGCCGGATTTTCAACAAAATTACCCAACAGTTTGTCACGACGTCACACTTTGATGTTACTGACTCTTTTATTTCAAATATTAAACTTATGATGGGGTTGAATGTTGTAAATAATAAAAAAAAAACAGTTTTTCAAAACATATTTCAACTGATTTTCTAAAGCGTTCGAAAGAAATTATCGGTAACAAGGTACTTCAATAATACTGTTATTTACTTTTCACAAATTTGCTTACCTGTCGAATTACCGTGTGGGCTCGGGTTTCATTTTACAAACATGTTTCGGTTCCCTGGCTAGTGTAATGAGGGTCCCTTATATACCTTTTGCGTGAACCGTGAATAGGGCAATTTTTTTAAGAATCTTTAAATCGATATGTCCAGCAAGGCTTGCAAAGATCCGAATAACTAGATTTTCTGAAACGCAGAGTATCCATAAAAAATAGCCCTATTCACGGTTCACGCAAAAGGTATAGCGCAAAATGTTTAGCGATATAGAACGACGGGATGTCGATGAATCTATGGAACTATTTGGCTCGCAAAATAACCACCGTCTTACGGAGAAAACTGACGTTAAATAAGCATATGCAAATATTGACTTTGTGTACCTGCATATTTAATTTTCGTATATTGAACTGAGCATGATTTTATCAAGGCTCTTGTGGCTTAGAATAACAGTTTTGGGGTGGTCAGATCTCGGAAACTAAAAGCTTTTAAAAACTAAGCATGCTGCCTTTGAACATCACTGATCGAATGTTTTAAACTAGCAAAATATGGAAGGAATCGGCCGACCCCGACCCATGACCTCTGCCTGGTTTTCTCAGACAAACGCTCTTTAGCGCGCGTAGCATGATGGTAGTGGCAGCGCTCGGCCACGGCGATATTCACTTTCACTTGCTTTTCAAATTTCTTTTGAAATTGATTTTTTTGTTTCGCATTCTCTTTTAAGAATGCATTCAACTTTAATCTGAATTGAGTTTGACTTTGATTTGCACTTTGCTTTTTGTTTTACATTTCACTGCATTTGCATTTGATATTAATTTTATTTGCATTTTAGTTTTGCGTTTTATTTGATTTTAATCTGAATCGAGTTTGACTTTGATTTCAGTTTGCTTTTTGTTTTACAATTCATTGCATTTGCATTTGTTTTTAATTTTATTTGCATTTTATTTGCTTAAAAAAAAGAAAAAATGCCCAGAAAACCCAGTGGCAGTCCTCGGCCACCATACATGTACTATGTTGATTTAAATTTATTTCTGGTTTTGTGACACATGATTTTACACAGTATTTTTGTTTCTAGCACTTAAGTGTGCTGTACTTTTTGATAGGAAAATTACAAATTAATGCATGCATCTGAATGCATGATGAGTGCAAGTCGCTCACACATGCAGCTACAGACCCTTTCTAGCCTACTTAAAGTAGACCAGCTACAGTACGTAGTCAAAATTAAGCAATAGAGCACAAAATTTTAATTTGATGTACATAATTGATATAGTGCTACATATACATAAATTTGACTGCTACATATTTATAAGCTTTGCTGAGTGAACCTAAATTTTTCCTTACTTTTCAGTTATCCTGAACTACAAAGTAGTGCAAGCCAGTTTTATACCCAAGAACAAGTCAAATCTTTAGTATCTTATGCTGCTGACAGAGGAATAAGAGTGGTCCCTGAAGTGGAATCAGCGTGAGTTTACATGGTTAAATGCAGCCTGATTCTCAGATGGTGTCCAAGGTCCCTCACACAGACTCTACTCCCTCCTCCAGTGTTCATATGTTCAGTCACATTCTTGAAATTCCTGATGTAGAAAAAATGTCTAACAACCACTGTGATTGGTGGAATAATTCAATGGTCAGATGATGTCAAGAACAAGCTCTAGTCAGACAAAGGACATCAGACGGGGAGAGGAGGAAGTGTGTGTGAGTAACCTCGGACCGTCTGAGGATCAAGCTACATGTATGTTAAATCTTAATCATCTTTTTAATTTAGCTCTTCACCTAACTGGAGTGCAGTTGTGGCAGGGTATAGTGGTTAATGTATCAGACCTTTGTTCTGAAGGTCAGTAGTTTGGGCCTGCTCTCTATGGCCATGTCGTTTCTGTAGACATTCAAGTAACTTTACTCCACACTGTGTTTCTCCACCTATATGCTGTACACTGTTGCTGTAAAAACACTTACTTATAGGAAAAAACCTGAGTGGGGAAATACCCCTGGGGAAACCGAACACATGATGGACTAAGGTAACCCTGCAATATAATGGGCTTACATGAAGCATCGGGCCTATAATCCTGTAAGGAGGGAGTAGCAATGAATGATTGTTACATTCTGACTAGTGCATGGTTTCATGCTACAAAAACTAATTAAAAGCTACATATGTGTAGCATAAAATCTCTGTCCCTGATGGGCAGCTTGGCTCATGGAAAGTTACAATGTACAAATATGCACTTTTGGCTTTGATGATAAGAGACCTAGATTTACCATATGATACTTTTCCTTTAATACCCTTTTTTGGCAAAGTTTCCTTAAATTTCATTCTTTTCGTGGCCAAATATTTTATTTCCCAAATAATGTGCAAAAAGATGCATGAAGGCACCTATGGTTGCCGTAATATTATTAATGGCCACTCTGTACTATGGGTAAGCTGGCAACTACATACACATGACTGTATATAGTCACCTGTGGCTGCAAAAGGGTTAATCTTTCTGAATAGTATAAAGTTTACAAAACAGTCCTTAATGGTAATTTAAGTTTTTACTTGTTTAGTATACATATATCTTATTGACCAAGCGCGAGGGCTATACTGGGAGAATTTTGGTCCGACAGTACGGCAGTAGGCAGTACAGACCAAGCGCATCGAGGTCCGTACAGAAAAAACCAAGGGCCGATATTCTCCCAGTATGGTCCCGAGCAAGCTTGGTTAATAACAGATTTATTACACGACTCCTGCCGGCGAGAGGATCGTGCAGGTTCATTTGGGACAATGCTTGGTCCAATACTTAGAGAATATTGGACTGCAAAAGAGCATTCTGATTGGTTGATTTTAGTTATTGGCCCCCTGACTGGCTTAGTCATGTAATAAAAATCAGTATATTACCTGTACATGTACATTTTTAAAATTCTATTTTTTAGTTCCCATGTTGGTGGGATGGTTGGTCTGATTAACAAAACTAAAGGGCTGCGATTCTGCAATGACTCAGGATTTCTTGAATTATACAATGACCCAGAGGTGAGACAAAATCAATTAAAAGTGTCTGTTGTCTGTCTTAGAGAGGTGTCTATCTTATAGAGAATTTAGTTTCAGTAAAATGACTGAAAAACGGCAGGGACCAACACCAGACGACCGTCTTATAGAAGCGTCTGTCTTATAGAGGTGTACGTCTTACAGAGGTGCACGTCTTATAGATGTGTCCGTTATAGAGGTGTCTATCTTGTAGAGGTGTCCATCTTGTAGAGGTGTCCATCTTATAGATGTGTCCACCTTATAGAGGTGTCCATCTTATAGAGATGTCCGTCTTATAGAGGTGTCCATCTTATAGAGGTGTCCATCTTATAGATGTGTCCATTATAGAGGTATCCATCTTGTAGAGGTGTCCGTCTTATAGATGTGTCCATTATAGAGGTATCCATCTTATAGAGGTGTCCGTCTTATAGAGGTGTCCATAAAGAGAGAGTTGACTGTATCCAACCCGTGCAATCCATTTGGCAAATTATCCATCAAATAATTCAAGAGTTGGCTTATACAGTCAGGTGAATGTGCAATCTCATTATTGTGTTGCTGTATTATTCAAGGTCATCATCATCATTGTGTTGTCATTGTTACCTTCATAAATGATATAATTATTTTAATTGTTATAATTACGTCTCACATTATTATGCAGTTAACTAGTACGTACATGTACAGGGTGTATGTAGTGTATGTAACATGGATCTTCTTAAATTGTGTTTGCCTGAAGGGAGTTACTCTTACCACAATGAAAAACATACTTGAAGAAATGATGGCTTTGTTTCCAGACCAATTCTTTCACCTTGGCTTAGATGAAGTGACAAGCTCTTCCTTGTGCACTATAGAAAGTAAGTACATGTACATGTATAAAGATCTATTGAAGGCCCATTGTTTGCTTCAGTGAATGAAATCCTAAACAGTTCTAGTGACTTTTATATAAATTAAACAAACGGTCATGCACAATGCACTTTCTCAGGACCCCATGTCAATACAAAGGCCAGGGACTGGTGATTGATCCTGGATATCTACATGTACAATGTACACTCTGTGAACAGTTGGTTTCTCCTACACCAAATGCTATGCCACAATTAACAAGATCATACTGTAGGAGATTATTAACCAACTGCTCGCAGGCTAGGGTACATTATAAACACTAATTTTGGAGCCTCAGTGACTTTGATAGACACACAAGGCAATGCTACTAAAATTAAACTCAATTTTTATGAACTTTGATTTTCTGGCTAATTACATTGACTCGCTAACTTTAAAAATTAGTGATGTGATTCAGCCCTGCTTTCTTGTGGCGGTGGTGTTAAAAGTAATAATGTTTTTCAATTTCTGGACCAAAAGAATGTTCTTAGTACTTAATTCAGATATGTTGATCTTTGGATATACACTGTAATGCTTGCAAATAATTTTAACAGATACCAAAAGTCTGGAGCAAGAACTGATGGAGTTTCTTGTTCAGAAAGGAAAAATTTCTTATGCTTGGCAAGAAGCACTGTTGTCTACCTCTGCAGTGAGTTGAATATTTCAGTACACAGTGTTAATTTAAATTAAATTTTAACTAATAACAGTTCACATTCCCGAAAACTGTATAATATATTATTAGTTAACTCTGTCTCAACTGGATACCTTCGTTACTCGAGGGGGAAGTGACTACCTCCCGTTAGCAACCACTAAGTTGTTGCACACCAAGGGTGGTTGCTTACAAGAGAGTTGAAACAGTCCTTAATTCCAAACCAATGATCATACAAGAAATACTAAACATATAGTGCCAAAGCAAATGAAGATATCTAGAATCATTATAATTATCTTAACTTTGTTAATACTAACATCTTGTTAATTGTAGGCAATTAATGGTACAGTTCTCCAGGTTTGGAAGGGCACAGTCCTAAAAACTCTTGTTGACAAAGGCTTCCAAGTGTAAGCAAGATATATGGTTCTGATAATTTTTTCAAATCTGTTTGCATGGACACTATAAGGCTGACAAATTAAACTGTCTGACAAACTAGCCAAAAAGGGCTCCTTAGCTAATCCCAGGGGGTTTATACATGTACTTATAATAAAGTACCAGCATCATTGACAAACTACCACAAGTACTCTTTCTTCCCAGGAATCACAAGAGATTGGAAGAGTCTACCACTCAACACAATAGTCATGCTACCTTCTCTCTTTCCAAGCCAACCTTGGTCTGAGTGCTTATATGGCATAGACTTTTATTTATATAGACTACAAATGTATTATTAATTACACATTCTCTTGTAATTATAATATTTATTAATTTAAAAAAAAAATGTGACCCTGCTGACCAACTCCAAAGAATCATATTGTGAGATGGAGTTGAGTATTGGAAGATAGATCTATTAGATGGATAAAAATAACAACCCTTTCACTTCCATTATTATTTTTTTAATTTGAAATTTTTCACTTCCATTTGGGTCAATACTATGCAGACATGCATGTAGAATCAAAGGCTCTGATTAGCCAATTTGTGAATGCGTGTACGAAACGTTATCAGATTGTTCATCTCTTAGATGGTTAACTTCACCCCCTGCATTCAACTCCCCACCCACCCCCTGCATTCAACTCCCCACCCACCCCCCACCCCCCTGCATTCAACTTCCCACCTACCCCCACCCCTGCATTCAACTCCCCACCTACCCCCACACCCTGCATTCCATTCAATAATTTGTATATAATTAGCTATTTCCTAGTAAATTCAATCAATGTTTAAATACATGTAGTTAATTAAATCTCATCTCAGATCAAGCTTTTTTACTTTTTGCAGTATCAACTCACTGGACAGTCACTTTTATCTGAGTAGCCATTTGGATTTTAGTGCACTATGGAATGATATCTCAGCAGGGGTATTTATTTAATAAGTTACTGTATTTTTATTTTCTGTAATAATATCAAACATGAGGAAGTCTGTTTCATCAGGATTTCCAAACTGAGAATCGTGAATCGAAGTTGGTTAAAAAAGTGATTGAGGCACGTATCCAAGTTTTTTTAACTGACTATAAATTTGAGGTGTTGGGACCTTCCATGCACATGACCTTTCATATGCATGCAAGCAAGTTTTAATTGCTGATTTAAAACAATGAATAGATTCTATTTTTCAAGTAATATATCAAACACGAGGAACAGTGTTTCATCAGATTTCCAAACACCGAGAAGTGGATTGGAAAAACGAGGCGCAGCCGAGTTTTTTTAAACCACTTCAAGGTGTTTGGAAATCTGATGAAACACTGTTTCGAGTGTTTGATAAAGCTTCTCAAACTGATCGTTAAATGCGGAGAAAACGAAGGAATAAAATCGCCAAAATCTATGCAAATTAAGAAACGATTTCAAAACCTCCTTCACGGTAGTGATTTCCTTTGTGTTCTCGTCATGAATTATTAATGAGTTTGAGAACTATTTTTCCTAATTTTCTATGGGAGACTATTCTATATTTAATTTTCTCAAGTACGTACTACATGAAGATGTTTTTGCATTGCCAGCTTCATGCATTAAATTAAAGCGCCAAATGTACATTTTTAGGGACTGTACTGCTGCTGAATACACTTGCATCGGGCATTGTATGCATGTAGTATGTGCAGGCAACAGCTCCCCTTGTCTCTACTGGGGGTAAGCTAAAATTAAAAAGCAAAATTTATAGGTTTTTGACCCTAATAGAAAAATGTCACACGATCTGCAGTATACTGCCTTAATTGTTACAATTTGTGAAACAATAAATAGATTAAAACTCTATGCATTCTGCTGAGCAAGGATGTCTTCGGATCAACAAATAAGTTACTGGTATTCTAAAAGGACTGCTGGCTTGCCGGGTGACTATAGCCGGCGTGGAAGCCTCAGAAGTGCATGACAAACCCTTAATTTGTGGACCATTAATTTTAAATTTCAAAACAAATTTAGTTCCTTAACTTCTGTAGTGTGACGAGCCCTAACAACGGCTGCGTAGGAGAATTCTTCTGTCTCTGATCAGTAATAGATCTAGGGAAGGGGACATGGACCCCCAGGCCTCCCTACCCCCGTGAAAAAATATAACCCATGCGCTCAAGCATTTTTTTCTGTCCATCCCCAGTTATACACTCTGCCTCTCCTCCCCCCCTGCTCACCCGCCATACAATGAAAAATCTGTATTCCTTGACAACTGCTCATAATTATCAATGCAATTTTGAATTTGATTGAAGTTAAATCCAGATGAGATGACGCTTGTCCTTGGTGGTGAGATGGCCATGTGGACTGATAACTACTGCTTTGTAGATCAGTGTTTTTTGTATCGCCGACCCAAACCTCAAGCCTGGTGGATGTTTGGACCTGAGAGTGACTCTCAGTTTACTGAATCAATCAGTGGAATTGTGAGTACATGTACCCTGAAATAATTATAATAATTATAATTCCAGTATTCATAAGCAGCTTAAATTCAGTTGCAAGAGTCACAAATACACCAGGATCTAGCCACCATCAGCTCATCATCATCATCATCATCATCATCATCATAACATTATAAATGCATCAAACGTCATAGTCTAGAGTTAATTAACCCTCTACTGATTGTGGACACCTTACTAATTAAAAACTATCTAAGAAAACATAGTAACTAAATTAAAGATAATATTTATAATAGAATATTAAATAAAATAATAAGCTTCGTTGTATTATAATGAAGCCACAGGCAAACAATGAATGCAACATGGTTCTATCAATTTTAAGCTGTGCTTTTCTGTGCTATTCAGTTTTAAAATAAATTATGCTGTACAAAGTGGTTTTTGAGTTTGCGGAAGGACAATGTAATCCTAAAGTGTGGCCATTAGATGAAAGGTTTACTTATTAATATACAAAACTTAATGCAGTATGATGTGGGATGTGGTAGACTGTCAGTGAAATGACCTAAAGTCCAATATTTAATTCATTATGCACATAATTAAAGGCTAAGCTGATTTCTTAGAATCCACATGCCATATTTTTTGTACAATGCATTTTGACCAACTGTTGAATTGCAAATTCATGCGTTTTTTTTTTTTTTTTTGCATTAAGATTTGGCCTGAAGCTATTGTTGGTGCTGGTTCGTTTTGGAATTACCAATCAGAACTAAAACCTGACAGCCAAGAGTTCTTGATGTTACTGAATACTCAACACAAGGTTAGTTAATTAATGCATGCATGACAGGTATTAAACGTCTATAATTTGTGTGACATGTAAGGTCAGTCAGTGTGTGACATGTTAGGTCAATATAATTAGTGATGTTAATTAAGGGGTTCCCATTTTTATGTGCAACTGTGCATTCAGTCAATTTATGACTGATGCAAGGTGTGACTTCTAAAGTCAATGTGTGACATGTAAAGTGAGTTAACATTGTGACATGTAAGTTCTTCCAAGTTCTGTGACATGTAATGTCAGTTAATGTGACAAGTTAGGTCAATCAATGTGTGACATGTTAAGTCAGGCAATGTGTGACATGTTAAGTCAGGCAATGTGTGACATATGTTAAGTCATCCATTGTTTGACATGTAAGATGAGTCAATGTGTGACATGTGAGGTCATTCATTGTGACATGTGAAGTCAGTCATTTTGACATGTAAGGTTTACTTAGTCATTGTGTGACATAATTTAATTCATGGTGACATGTAAATTCATTCGATTTGTGGCAGGTACATGTAAGGTTTTAAGTCAATGTGACATGTAAGGTTTTTCATTGTGCAATGGTCAATAAACATGTGGCATGTTATGTCAACCAATGTGTGACGTAAAGTCATTTAATTTGTGAAATGTAAGGTCAGTCAATGTGTTTCAAGTCATGTCAGGCAATGTGACACGTTAAGTCATTCAATGTGACATGTAAATTCCATTTGTGACATTATAATGACAGTCAATGTGTGACATGTAAAGTTAGCCATTGTTTGACATGTAAGGTCAGTCAATGTGTGACATGTTTGGTCGGCTGGTATCATGTGCCATTTTAAGAAATTCATTGTGTGACATGTAAGGTTAATCAATGTGTGACATGTGAGGTAAGTCAATGTGACAAATGTTAGTGGGTGTGTGACATGAAGGATCAATCAATATAAATGACACTTCAGGTCAGTCATTCATTGATATTTTACTGATTTCCTTTTCCAGCGGATGGTTCAGCGTGGTATCTTAACTTGTCCTCCAGGGTGTACATGCGACTTCCTCACCAGATGCGGTCAGACCTATCCACACCCATAATACGAGGCTGTTTACTGATATCTGAAGCCCTTTTATGGCTAAGGGACAGTACTTGGGTTTAAAAATGATGGGGAGGTGCAAATGTAGATAAAATGTGATACCAACAAAATCTCCATGGGCCAAACTAAGCCCCTAATGCAAGAAATCCAAAAAATATGCCCCAGAAACTGGGATAATTGCGCCCCTTTGGAGTGAAAAAAATAATAATAACCACCCCCGGCTTTTATTCATTAGGAACAGTGAAGTAAAACAAGTATGATGGAATACAAATAAATGACTACATTTAGCTATAGAAATAAAACCCACTCCCCAGTTTTTTTAATATTTATTTTTGAATAATTGCCAATAATAGGATAGTATAATGGGGTAATCCTGCTCTTGTCCAAACAATGTCTGTGATTCGCTAAGAAAACAATAGATTAATTTTGTCCCGCTGGGATAGGGATTAGGGATAGTGGCATTGTTCAAGTGACATATCAATAAATTATTATTGTATCGTTCGCCAGTCACAGACATCGTTGGACAGCTACGACCCCGCTCGTATAATGATGGCATATTTATCTCAAATCGTTTAGTGAATTCATAATAGAAGCTGGGAAACTTGTCTCAGATGGAATTCCATGTAAAATTATAGCATCTAAATGATGTAAATGCAAGGACAGTAAAACTGTCTTAAAATCGCAACTGTATATGGCTTAATGTAGTGGATATCTCCATCTTAAAGTTAGTCAATGCCAAATAAATAATTTTTAATATTAATTTGCAGTATTAAAAGCAAACGAGCAGCATTAAGTAATGATCCGCATAAAAAGGATAGCGCTGAACGGCAATGGAATGTCAAGCACGATGGCATGTCAAGTTTTTTCATTGTTACAACTAGTGATCTCATTGACCTAGACTCAAAAACCGCTAAAAAGTTAAGGTTCAAGGTGCATTTTGTCTCATTTTTTTAAGGTTTCAAGTAATTTGAGACCCAATCGCACAACATACAATTTGTAAAAGATTTGGGGAACTTCATCAAAGAAGCAAAATTATTAGCTATTGTCATCTGCTATTCTGATTGGTTAAGCACGAACATTGCCTAAAATTTATTTGACGCTAATGGATTTTCTTTATTTTTATAATGAAATATAATTATTAACCATCAGCTTCTCCTCTATTCTTGAAATCAAAGATATTCTATGTGGGAAAGAGCCAATGCCGCAGAACAATGAAGTTTGCTATCGTTCTTATGTGGAACATTACTTAAAAGGAAACGATGCACAAACTGAGGTACTTATTGGACCTTACTCGCTTTGTTTTGTCATTAATTTCAGTTTTGTTCTCAACACTTGCAATTGGTGTCTTTACATGCCATAAATTAGCATTTTTACTTAAATAAAATGTTGTAACCTCCTATTTGAAAATGCCAGTAAAAAATTTTCCCTTAATAAAAATATAATTATTTTAACTGGTGTCAATAATTATAATAATTAGTTTTTAATTTTCACAAGAGCATCAACATTTAAACATTAACTTTCCTTGGTGAGTTTGTGCTTTAATGTTTGGGATTAAATCTAAGGCAGTTTTTGCTGGATCCAGTCTAGAATATCCTTGTAAACAATGCCCGCAGTTTCTTCCACCTCATTCAAAAGCTCATGGCGTCCACCTTTATACACCTGTAAACCATAAAAAAGGAAAGGTGGCAAACACTTTCTTACTTTTACAGGGATGTAAATAATAGGCGGAAGGCAGAAAATATAACCGCCTGAAGACTGAGTTTTCTTGATTTTTTCCGCCTGGAAAACTGTCTGCTTAACTCTTTCTCTCTTTATTTTTAACAAAATTTTCTGCCTGTGATGAACAAAATTCCACCTGTTGGATGTCTTAGCTACATCCCTGTTTTAGAATTCTATGGACTTTACATTGAATACTGAGTTTTGTTTACACCCTGGGGGGACTCCAATAAAAAATGACAGGGGTGCATGTCATGCCTTTTAAGGGTCAAAATTTGTAGATTGGTTTTGTACCTCTTAAGCCGGTGCTAAAATCTAAAATGACCGCTGTTACAATCATGATACCTTTAAGAGTATTGTGCCGAAAAAAATGACAAGAACATAAGATTTGGTACCTCTTGGGAGTATAAATGCATTCAAGCCACACACATCAAACAAGATTGTGGTACCTTTAGGGTGTTTTTCACAAATGTTGACAAGCACGCTGACATTTTTATATGAGAGCCCCCCCCCCCCCCCCCCCCCCGGGGCTCATACATGTACCTTGTATGTTTTATCTGTACTTGAAGAATTCTCGTGCAAGAAATTTGAACTGCCAATCTTAACCAACTGATCGTCGTCGCCATGGATAAGCAAATACAACACCGTTAACTTTGATACCCTCTTCTGAATGTCATCCATCGCATTCAATATGGCTATACCAAATCTTGCTTTCACACCCTCATGCCAGTTTAGGGGATCATTGGCATATTTTTCAACCTAAAATATAAAATCAGTTTTGATTAAGCTCTTTACAGTGGCAGATCTGGGTCCACAGGGGGGGTGGGTGGGGAGGGCAGAGAGAAAATGTAAGGGAATTTATGGCATTTTTGGCTGTTTGGGCCTTTTTTGTCTTGTGAATACACGAAGCATTGAATGAGATGTATATGGTGTACGAGGACAGATATGCAAATTTTCACTCCCTCATTCTATTGGCTGTAATTTTTTTTTTTTAAATTTCCAGTGTATTTATACGTCAACCCGCAGTTGTCTAGACAGTCTCATTTCACACAATACATACTTACAGTATGTCACGCTAAGATGTCTCGGTCGTTTGAAATCTGTCGGACTTCAAATGAATTTTGTAGCATTTAGTGGAAAATGTTGCTAGATCGCTGTCATTGCACGCTCGCTCGGCTGTAAACCTTTATGTTTGTAATTCTCCAGTGTATTACCAGGAGCCATAATCATCATCCGGTTGTCTTATTTCACACAATAGGCATTTATGTCATGCTAAGATGTTTTTATCGTTTAAAGTTATTTACCACAGTGCATGATGCGCTGTTAACAGTCAAGTTTACATGTAGGTCATCATTATCAAAAACTTGAAACTTTAGTTAATAATTGAAGGGGTGCGTGGAATAAAGCCCTAAGTGACTTCTGATCAACTGCTAGATTCTCCTTCCAGTTTGTCTTGGATATGCTCATTTTACAAAGGGAGAGTTTGGCTTCAGATCAGGAGGCAATTAGGACCTTATTCCAAATAAAGTTTGTAATAAGGTCCTAAGTGCCTCCTGATCTATAGCCAAATTCTCCCTTTGTTACATGAGTATATACAATACAAACTGGAAGGAGAATCTAGCAGTTGATCAGAAGTCACATTCACGAGATGGCTCTTAGAGCCCTTTGATTTGTAATATAAGTGGGGGATGGGGTGGGTCAACAATTTTACAAAGGAGTTCCCCCACCCTCTGTGCCACACCCAGGACATTGCCTCACCTGCAAAGGATCCCTGCTTAAAACTGAGGGATCAATGGGTGGTAAGACCTGATAAGAGGGTACAATCCATGATGCTATTTTCCCTAAACACACCTACAAGAGAAAAAGAACATTTCACATGTCAGTTAAAGCTCAGTTCAAAATCACCCCAAGTCTTTGTTTTCTAGTGAAATTTCAGCAAGTGATAAGTTCTTTTCAGCTGGTGAAATTAGCCGGCTCTTACATGTACACCTGTAGCTACATCCCTGTATTAATGCGGGTTCAATGTTAACAGCTGATCGAGGGATCAAGTGAAATTAATCTACCCAAATATTTGCTGCAACTCGATCAACAGTTCAATGAATATTTATAATTAGTTAAAATATGACTGACAAAATTTTAGTAAAAATAGGTGACAATTAATAATTAATTTTAATGATTTAGTCACATTGATATAACGGCATCTGCATTCTGGGTTCTGCTCTAGCTTGTTGTACAGTTGACTCTGTCAGGGTCACGACCCTGCCCTCAATCTCCCTTCAATTCAGCAACTATTACTGACAGTAACTTGTGAAAATAATGTGAAATGTGGGGTTCCTGAAGATATCTAATATCTCCCCACGTTTGTGGAAGTTCATTGAAAATTCTGAGGGGGAGAGGGGTGGGTCTCTAAAGCTTAATTTTTCACGGAAGGTATGATCAAGCAAAATTGGAATTTTGGATTGAATTGAAAAAGTCAATCAAAATGTCTCATGCGAGGAGCATGGGTATTTTCTGGAACGTCAACATGTGCATATGGTGTGAGTCAAAACAGCAGACAGTGCGATTCCTTGTGAAATTGCATGGCTGTATTTAGCTAGACTGTGGTTTTGTTACACTGTCTAAACTTTGTTATAATCAGATCTTCGATTGTGTTGAAGTGCTAGAAATCTAAATATTGGTAAATTAGTACTTTTGATTACCATGCAGGGATTTTGATCTGCCTTGATGCTTGGTGCACTAAAAATAGCACCATTGAAGAAATCAGGTCTGTCCAAAACACACAGAACAGCAATTGTTCCTCCCTGAAAACATTGAGAATAGAATGGTAGTATGCCATGCTGAGGTTACATTTCCATGGTAACAATGATGTTAAACCAAAGTATATCAACTAACAAGACTGGAATTTGAGGATATTTAAATCAGCCTGATTCTCAGATGATCTGAGGTCGCTTGCACTGATCACTCCCTTCTCTCCCTGTCTTGATCCTTAAAATGTTTGTAGGCTTTTTCTTGACATCATCTGGCCATTGAGTGTTTACCGATCAGTTTTTTTTTTTAAAAGGGTAGCCACTTAACAAGCTGTTATCAGTGTGGGCCCTGTAAAATAAATCTAAAATAAAAAAATTACAGAAAATTTACATATAATTACAGATAAAAATTTATAAATTTTAATCTATAAAACACTATAAATTATTGAACTTTTTATGCAACGGATTAGAATTTAAGAATTAAAAATTGCCGCACCCTTATAGAATAATGCACGTTTTGTGATATCTAACTTTTTTTTCGTTGGATGTCACACGTTTTGTGTTAAAATAGTTAAAATAGAGAGGTTTAAATGTTAGATGGTCTTCTCCATGACTGAACGTAACCTGAATGGTGGGGGTAAGTGCATGCAACCTCAGACCAGACATCTAAGAATCAGGCTAACAGTATTAATTAATAAGATAATTTGCCATTTCTTAATAATCATTTTTGTGATCAAACATAAATATTGGTTCATCAAAGTAGACTATGGACTCTTATACAGAAGTTTAAGCCTTCCCATCCCCACCCCTCAGGTAACAGGGGAAAAGTTTGACTTCCCAACACACTTTACTTTACCATGCGTGGAGTACTGACAAATATACGTACATATTAGTCTCAGCACCTACACACTTTACTAATTTATTACCATGGAGTAAACAAATTACCTATAAATATTGCATGCATACAGCACCCCACCCTCACCTCTGGGAACATCCAGAACTTAATTATAATTATTATTATTATTATTATTTAAAAATGAGAACAAGATGTTTATTAACAATTAAAATAACTATTTACCATACATTAAAATTCTAATTACGATAAAATATGTACATTTGAAAAAGCTATAACGTTCATTCATATAAATTTTCGTTTCATAACGCTTGACAAGTTCAAGCAAATAGATATTCAAAAATATATAATTTAAAAAACTAATGGAGTAAAACAAATACAAAATATTAACTATACGTAATTAAAATATAATTTATATACATATCAATTTTAAAAAATGTACTCAATTCTTTTCACAAGGTCAAAAATAATAATTTAAAAATAAATGAACTAATTAATATTTCCCTCGGCAGTCTCTATCTCTATATCTACGCTTCTAAAGTCCCAAGACTCTCTCTTAACAGTCCGTGACCCTCTCAGACAAATCGGTGCGGATCTTAGAAGTGCAAAAGATATTCTTGCACGGATCCATGAAATTGTTTTCGCATAATCTTCTCCCTTCTTTATCGCAATCATCTCAGCTAGGTGACTGTGATACATCAAGCATTCCTTACCCATTCCACCGGTTGTCGTAATTATTATTATTATTATTATTATTATTATTATTATCCAGGAGCAAAGTTTGAACTCCCAACACACTTTACTAACCGTGGAGTAAACAAACATGAATGTTGGTATCCCTGTGTTGACTTCATTGCTACTGTGAATAACCTATACATATTGCATACATACAGTACCCCACCCTCTGACCCCTGGGGCAAACAGGGGCAAAGTTTGAACTCCCAACACACTTAACTTACCATGGAGTGACCAAACATAAATATTGGTATCCCTGTGTTGTCTGCAGTGACTTGGTCAATATGTTTGAACACATCTCGAGTGTAGTTGGCAAAATCTCTCACTTGGGCCCTCTCTCCATCACTCTGACCATGGCCAACTAAAACATATTTATTTTGAAAATAAAAATTACTTCATATGTAAAATATTTTCCTTATTCCTAGAGTACTAATTACTTTAAATGGGGTGCATGCTCATCGGAGTTTTTCGAAAAACAGTCCCTAAAATAATTTAGGGGACATACCATGATCTTGACTGAAGGTAAAGTAGCCTTGTTCTGCTAAAGCAGTTCCAAGCCTTTCATAACGCGAACAATGCTCTCCAAAACCATGGCAGATAAATACCAACGCCCTGTTTTGAAAAATAATAGGCAGCATGCATCAATTCAAACTAAGGCCAAATTCCATTGTTGTTGTTGTTATTTCGAATTTAGGGGGAGGTGGGTTAAGTGAGATGTATAATTTATAAAACAAATTACACGTAAAACTTTGTCCTTCTCTACTTGTATGCTGATGACATTTATATGAGCAGAATTTGCATTTAAGAGTCTTATGTAATTAAGCTCTGCTTCTATTGAAATGTTTTGTCTAAATGATGAATCAAAATTAACAAGTTTATAAATGATTGAAATTCTCTTATGGGCATAAGGGCATAATAAGGGCAACTTCGAAAAGCGCTTGAGCTTGTAAGTTCTCAAACTAATGTGCTTTTTGATATTGTGTTTTGAGCACAATGAGAAGGGGGTGTCGGTAAAGGGGGTGGGCATAATTTTCCATTTCATGAATCACACAAGATTGCATTTTCAAGGTTCGCGGGAAAATTAAAACTTACAAAATGCAAAACCGATTCATAAAACCTCAATAAAGGTTCAATAATATTGTCAACGACAGAGGGTGCTGGGGTTCAATGTTCAGTATTAGAATAAATTAACTTGGACAGCTCGATCGCTGCCATGCAGTTACTGTCCTCGTGAATATAAGCAAAGCCTTAAGTCTTATTTCACGATTTAATTCAGCAATTGAAATATTAGTCTTCACAACTCGATTCGAGAATTTCAGTTCTTCACGGCTCACGGAGTACATATACGCAGGACCTTGGCAATAATCACGATTCATGGAGGTCAAAAATAACTTGAAATCACCGCGGGTCATGAACATCCTTAAGCTTAAGCTTAAACCCTTGCCACAAATCAAGCTAAGCTTCAGACATGGTTTTAAGCTCATGAGCTGCTTTATTTACTTCACGCACCTCTTAAAACTTTTAATTCCACAACCAGCTTTGCTTAAATTTCTTTGTGCAGAGCCAACATAATTAATATTAAATTCGATCATTTAGTTCGTTGTGTTTCATCATTATAAACGCAGTCAATGTGGCGTGCTTATAAGCTTAAAGCTTAAGCTTACTAAAAAAAAAAATAAGAAGGTTTGACGCGGCCATCAGCTAGCTTGAGACTTCAACTCTGTAAGCCTATATAAAGATAGTATTTACTAAAGTATGATTTAAGCTAAGATAGAAGCAAATATAATGTATTCTCTAACCTGGGTCGTTTGATGCCTGGTTTCCAGTATTTTGTAAAAATTTTCTTCCCGTCCGCGTTTTGAAATGATCCTTCCTCCGAAAAGACGCCCTCGCTCATTGTCCGTTTCACACGAGCGTCGAAAGATCGCCAATGGATGAATACTTTAGGTAAAGAAACAACAAGATATAACGATCTGTGCTTGATCAAGCGCATAAAAATATTATGCGTAGAACCATAGTAAACAAAACAACTCATTCAATATGCAAGAATCATGTAAATTTCGTCGTTTGAGCTGTGACTGCTCGGCGCTAGGAAACGAAGTTTTTGGCGGGAAAATCATGTATGACCCTAGTAGGGGAGGGGAAGGGAGCTTGTCAGCGGAAGTGAAGTTTCAGTAAAAAGGCCAGTGAAAGCAGTGAACCATCTTCATTCATTACTTATGCCGCTCATTGTCTGGCGTGGTTTAGGTAGCCTGTGACAGCCGCCTCCTCCCCTCAGAAAAAATCGGGGAGAGAAGCTTCTCTCCCCGATTTTTTTCTGAGGGGAGGAGGCGGCTGTCACAGGCTAGGTTTTGGTGGCTCCAAGTAGTTTTTTTGGGGGGTCACACTTCCCTTTTTGAATGCGCTTATACATAATCTTACTTTAGCTCAAAAAATCTGAATTTCATACCAGATGTTAGGCTTGGATGAAAGTTTTGGATGATGCTCTTTCTATGCTAATCAGCGTTTCCATAGCAACGGTAAACAAACATGGCGAAAAACAGTTTTTCCAAAATATCTTTCGATTTTGGGGTTACCAGCGGCAAGCGAATAAATGCGCTATAATCAACACAGTGTAGCACACTAAATGAGGAAATTTCAAACAAATTAAACTGTTCGATTTTGAATAATTCGCTAAAACAATTTTAACACTTTTTGTCATGTTTGAAATAAAAGCGGTCAAAACATTCCATTGGTCTCACAAATTATCATTAAATTACCACAGAAAGATTCCTCGGACTAAAATTATTACTCCCTACAAATAGCGCTAACTAATTCCTCGGCAATAAAAAGATCGAGCTTTTCATTCAATTGCAGTTTAAAAAGAGTAAAAACGTCAAGCAAAACTGCATTTGAATGAAAAGCTCGATCTCTTTATTGCCGAGGAGTTAGAGCTATTTGTAGGGAGTAATAATTCAAGTCTGAGAAAACTTTCTGTGGAAATTTAATGATAATTTGTGAGACCTATGGAATGTTTTGACCGCTTACATTTCAAACATGAAATGATTCCCTATTATAATATGACCGTACGGCCCCGCTGATGCAATCCTATAGAAAATAGCTAGAATCGCAAGGTGACGTGAGCGGGGCCGGACGGGTTGACGTGAGCCGGTGCGGAAAACGCCATCCGGCCCCGCTCGAGTTCAAGCGACCTCGCACTGCACGACTATTCTTCTACTTTCTAGTCATATTATAAAATAATTATTATAAAATACTTATTACATAAGTTGCCGAAAAAATGCTCGAAACCATAAGTTGCTCAAAAGTTGCTCGAAAGGCCAAAAGTTGCCAAAAAGTTGCCGAGCAACTTGTGTAAAAGCCTACTGAGTTAGGTCGCGCCGGACGGGAAAATATTTGGCTCTCGGTCATGGCGCACGGACCTCGCTGCGCTCTGTCCGTACGCCATGACCTCGAGCCAAATATTTTCCCGTCCGGCCCTCCCACTCAGTCAATAAGTGCATAGTATTGCATTGCGCATTAGTACAGTGTGCATAATATCTTGCGTCATTTGCGCGTGCACGAGCGCGTGCGCACTCCGAAGCAATAGGGTTTCCTTTGAGGATTCAGTTCCCTCAGTCAATAAGCGGTTGTTTTCTCCTAAACGAGCTTGGTGACCTATCTTTATTTTGTATAATTTCATTCTTTTAGTCCTCCTCTTAATTTGTGCTGTAAAACTTTAAAAAAAATCATGTCAGAAAAAAAGTTATCGCGAAAAAAGCCTACGTAGCCATCGCTCGTGGACACAAAATTCTATCCTCAAGATCACGCACCCGACGAATATTTTTAGTTAATGCCTTTCAGGACGTGTGCCTGTGCCATAAAACAAACATCAAATTGTTCCGTTTAGTCAATACATTACATCTATTTTGTTATTTCAAGAATTACTTTAAAGCTGTGCTTCCTGTCCCTGCGAAACGCAGTGTGCGCTGATGGAATAAACGTGCGCTTGATAAGTGCAGTTGCAAGGATTTATAGGGTAACTTGAGACAATTATATATCCTAAACGAGCTTGGTGACCTGTATTTTTTATTGCAGATTTCGGATTACTATATTGTGGGAAACAATCAGGGAAAGTTTAAGGAAAATCTTATGTCAACTTTTATTTCTTGGGAATCACGTTAAAAATGTTTCAGCGATTTATTCAAAATAGAACAGTTTAATTTGTTTGAAATTTTCCCATTATATAGCGCATTTATTCGCTTGTCGCGGGTAGCCCCAAAATCGAGAGATAATCAGGAAAAACTGTTTTTTTGCCATGTTTGTTTACCGTTGCTATGGAAACGCCGATTAGCATAAAAAGAGCATCGCTCAAAACTTTCATCCAGGCCTAACATCTGGTATCAAATTCAGATTTATTGAGCTAAAGTAAGATTATGTATAAGCGCATTCAAAAAGGGAAGTGTGACCCAAAAAAACTACTTGGAGAAACCTTAAGTTATAGGAAAAGATTGTGGCCGAGCAATGAGCGGCTGGGTGCGAAAGCGCTCGCTGTGAATATTGTCGCCGAAGGGAAGGTGGGAGGGCCAAAAATTCTTTCAAACTTACCGGCTTGGGTATCTGTTTCGAAATGCCACCAATCTAAGCAGCGGGATCTTTAAATCAAGAGATATTGCACGTGGAAACTTAGCATGATCATATTACGTAACTAGCTTCCCACGAGCAGGGTTACGTAATCCACACCCGCCGGGATTCTGCGGCATATTTATGGCTGAAAATAGTGGCATCTGCCTTCAATGAAATTCGAGTGACAGACATATCAAGGGCACAGTTGCAATCAAGCAGCTAAAACATTGAAGGTTCCTCTCAAAGGATCTGAGTCAAGGTCAAAGGATGTGTTGATTTCAAATGTTGCACAAGCTCTAATTAATAAGGGATATGTCAAAATACCATCCAAAAAAATATCGAGAGAGGATATGGAGATTTTGAAGCCTTTTTAAAACTCCTGACTCAAGCTGTTGTTTCTTTTTTCCTATTGAAAAAAGATTAATGTTTGTCGTATTGTTTTTTTCCTGAGAATTTTGTGGTAAGTTATCACCTCCATGTTTCATGATATTGTACCAATTTTTGAAATAAGATGTTGGTGACCTAAGAGACAGTTTTTGCCAGCACTCACATCTTGTTCTGTAATTGTCATCTGAAGGAAGACATTAAAAGATAGTTGAAATTATTTAACGTGTACACATGTTTCTTAGTTTAGTAGTGGCACGCTACTATTACACATACTGTCAGGGGTGTAGCTACCTCTACGCACGTACGCACGTGCGTACCTGAAAAAGTCGAAAAAAAAAGAAAGATTTGGGACTTGAGGGTGGGGGGAGAACGTAGGGGGAGTGTTTGAAAACATTGATTGTGCGTGTGCGTACATCTGAAAAAGTCCTGGCTACGCCCCTGACTGTTATCAATAAGCTAATTTAGTAATTGAAGTTTTCAATGTGCTTAGAAGACTGAAACCATGATGCATGCATGTGATACACTTGGAAACCGCAAAGCTCACAAATCAAAACCCAGAAATCAGATCCTAGGAAACCAATTATGGAAATGACAACAAAAAAACATGAATGCTACAACCAGTTGCAAAAAGACTTGAGACATTGTACCTAATTTGGACGTCAAGGGTACTTATAAGGTCGTAGTGTTTCAGACCCCTCGCTCTCCGTTCTCAAAGTTGGTCACAATAGCAGATCATGCTGAAATTTTCGAGGAACAACATTGAAAATAGGGGAGGGAGGGGGGAGTTGTTTAACCTTTGAGATGTGTGATTTTATGGGATGTTTACTAAGAAAGAGTGTTTTCCTGGTCAAGTGTCTCAACATTTTCGCAACTGGTTGTAGCAGAAACTGTTAGCATGAATAACATTGTGATATGCTTGAAAACCAAAAATCAAAGGGCTCTTAAAGCCATCTCGTTAATGCGATAGAACGTCAAGGTTAATAATAAAAAAAGATGAATTGATTGTGAATATGGTAAACATGTTATTTGTTTTATGTAGTTTGGTATGAACTGTTTTAGCTTGTTGTAGGCTGTCAGATAGTGGGGGCGAGCGAAGAAAAAACGAGGGAAGGGGTGGGGGAAGGGGCGGAAGGAGAGCCTGTAAGAGGTTCTTTAAAGGTCAAATGAACCAAAACTTTGAATTTTTTTCTTTATCCATTTAAAGCTATTTAAACGTTAAAGGAAACCATAATAAAGCATACTTACGCGACAATTTGCCTTCCCGAGCCTTTAAGTAAGTCACATAACTAAAAGTACGAAGATTTCCGAAGACTTCACGAAAACGTTTCTGAAATGGCCGCGCACTTCAAGTGGTAGGATTGGTAAGGATTATGACGTCACTATTGGCGAGCCAACCGTGTTCCCAGTGTCCTCTCTTCTGGCGAATACTGAGTATTCTAACTTGCGTGTAAGATTTTCACTGTTTTCGTATTGAAAATGGACAATTGTTGCTCCAGTTTATCGCAGAACAAAACACCACAGTTTTCTGCTTAGTCATCGACTTTCAACTTTAATCCTTGACTGTTTTGAGGTGATCAATAGTGACGTCACTATTGGTTTCCGACACTTTTTCCGATCGCTCTACGATTATGAAGGCCAAAAAGTTTCATTTTTCAACTTCCAATATCTCTGCGATGCCAAGTCCAATTATAGTTATAAACTTCAGAATATGTTTATTTGGTCCTCTTTCAACACATTGCGCTAATATTGGACAAAAAGAAAATATGTCAAATTTTTGGTTCATTTGACCTTTAATTAACGGACCGCTTCTGGATATACGAGCTGCTGGTATACCTTCTGGCGGTGGAAATTTTTTTTCGTGACATGCAGGGGTGTCGAATTTTTTTTCAGCGTTATACACCATGCAAGATTTTTTTTTTTTTTTTGAAATACGTACAATTTTTTCTTTAAAATCCAAAATGAAGAGTTAGTTCGAAGCAGCCTAAGTGCCTAGCCTTTTATGAAGCCTTTACTGACCCCTGGTGGGTGGTAGGAAACGAAATGTGTGTACTGAAATGTTTCTGTCGGTTTGTAATGGGTGCGCACGTCGAGGATTGACGTTTCTTTAAATTTACAAGCTTTGTAGAGGCACGTATCCAAGAAAATAGTTTCTTTCTCTGAAATTTTAGCTGTAAATTTAATGGTTTGGTGATATCTGTTTGCCTGTTCAATAAACCCATTTATTTCCTCTATGCTGGTGCTCCACAAAAGGAACAGATCATCGATATATCTTTTCCACGCGAATGTTTTTGTTTCGTTGTGAGTTAATTCAGGGACCACGGAGCATATTTTGGATTTGTGGGGTGTGCGCGAGCCCAACGAGTGTCGAAGGCGCGAGGTTATCTATGGGGGTTCGGGACATGCTCCTCCGGAAACTTTTGAAATTTAAAGCTTCTGAAATCACCGGAAACGCGTTTATTTCTATCAATCCTAAGAAAATTTTGTCAAATTTTTATCAACATTCTGTTTTTTTTTTTTGGCACAAAAACGTATATTTAAAACATAACTATAAGATGATATGACGTTCATTCAAAGAGACAAAAGCTTTCTGCCTTTAATATTAAAATATTAAAGCCAGTCCTTAATTTATGTTCTTTTACCAAACGGAACAAATTATCAAGAAAAAAAAGAAATAAGTCTTAAAGTTTTTGCGTTGGACCTATTTCAGGTTCATGATATGCTAGTCTAGTTAGTTGGCTATATGAAGGAGGTCAGCGTCAGTAAACGTTCCAAAGTTACGTTTGCGATTATCAAGTCGCAATTGCCCATTTACGGATGGAAAAGAACTTCGGTCGCTAAGATCTGATCGTGTAAACTTAATTGTAAAAATACAGCAGTCAAAGAAGAGAGAACTTGATCGAAAGAAACACTCTGAGAATAGAGAATTGGAAATGGATGCGATTTCAAAACACGTGTTACTGTAGAAATATGGGAGAACAGAACATTCGCATAATGCTTGAACAGCAGAAGGTGCGAAACAAATTTAAATGCATTGGTATGAAAAGACTTTGGTTTTATTTTTTTCTTGGTCATTGCTTGTAAGTTTTTTTTTTCTCAAAGTGAGTGTGCAGGAAATTTTTTTTATGAAATCATGTAACGCCTCGTCGTCCCTCCGCCCCCCCCCCCCCCCCCCCCCCCCAAAAAAAAATAAATAAAATAAAATAAAATAAATAAAATAAAATAAAATAAAATGGTCGGCCTCTAACAATTGGTCAGAATTCGCGATTAAATCTTCTGTTAAATTGCAATTGACAGGCGCGTTTGTTATCTCGCTTATTATCAGTAATAGACAGAATTGGATCACCGGAAATAGTGGCGTGATGAAAGTTTACAGATTGTGTGCAAAATGGTGTCGGCAAACATAGAACAAACATTGTAATATGTTTGTTACGATCTCTGTTTGAGAGTTTGGGAGAGGAATTCTAATATTTAGGAAATAAATTGAAATAGCCAAATGGGATATATTTCATAATGATTGTAAAGAAACATTACGACGAACAATTAGCGTTAATAACTGGAGAGAGCTGACAAATGTGCTGAACTTTTTGTTTTCGAGTGGGTTTGGTACGCGTTTGGGGAGGGGGGGGGGGGGTGGGGGGAGGGGGGAGGATTGGTGGGTGCATTGGGTTGCCAAAAAAAGATGTGATTTTTTTTGGGAAAGAATAGTCTGTTACAGGGGTATAGAAGGATAAATTCGAGAGTTTGCGAGAGTGCCAGAGTGTTGTTTAAAAATTGGAGATCAAGATTTCAGCTTTTGTATGAAATGTGACTCGGCATTGCAATTGTTAGAAAATGTGAAGGCGATAGTAGTAAAATAGGTTAAAACTTGAGTGAATATCTGGATTATATAGGCTACTGATAGTTATGTCGTTTTAATTGTCAGAGAAACCATTAGTTCTACAGTCCATTTTTAACACAGAGTTGATAGAAAAGAAATAAAGTGGCAATCGCAGTCGACAAGTTTTGTACGGGGATGCTCCGCCCCGAGGTTCAAACCCTTACCCTTTCATATACCGTTTTTGACAGAAAAGGTACCCCTTTCATATACCTTTCAATGAAAATGGTACCCCTTTCATATAGCCTTTACGTGCGTCTGTTTGATTTATTTTGAAAGGCCCTTTTTATTAGACTTAAATGACAGTTTTCCCTACCTTTTTTACGCCTCATCGGCGTGTTTTCGGTACCCTTTCCTATTCTTCGTGAAATCCCTACCCTTTCATATACTTCAACTAGTGAAATCACGACCCTTTCATATACCTCCAGCCTCAAAAAGGTACCCCTTTCGGGCGGAGCATCCCCGTATAGCCCATTATAGGGAGTACCCCCCCCCCCCCCCGGGCAAATAGTAGGTGTCTCATCGGATTGTAGTCTTAAACTTTCCAATATGGTTGTCAACACACCTGTCAGTAATCTATGTAATCACGATATTCCGAGAATAGAACCGCTGAAAACAAAGCGTGTTTTTACTGACAATCGTACGTCAGATAGCCGCTCGTAGATGGCAATGCATAGATGAATTTGAAAGTAACAATTTTGAGATCGAATTGTTGTGAAGAACGTACTACTGTCGTATGTTTTTGCGATGTTATTTATTTGTTTTTTTCGCGTTTGAAATTATAGTGAGAATACATTGTCTTTTTCTTGGTGTTGTCAATAAGCTCACAAATAGTGCCAATATCTCTCTTGAAAAGAATAAACACGCCGTGAAATCGCATATAAAATCCTTCTTGAAAATGCTTGCTTGATAAAATTTTGTTAACTAAATCCGCGAAATTATTCCGTCTTTGACATACTATTGCATAATCAAACCGTAATGGAAATGATTCAGTATTCCAAAATAGAACAAAAGCCAAATTCATACTCTTACATAATCAAACCGAAAGCTTAATAGCTAGCTGAATCGGCAAAATCTCACCTCTCTTGCATACTGTTGTATAATCATGACACCTCAACATTCTAAAGCCATATTAACGACGTCATGAGCTATTTTTAGCAGAAATTGCGCACCACCATTGACGCAATGAGGGCGCCCGCACCTACTATCTTAGAATATTCGGAGAGAATCCATCGTATTTAGAGGGAAACGTTCCAGTTTCTTTGTAATTTCCTTCGACCACATCTAGTACAACAACACACAAACATGTGACGAGTGAGACATGAAAATAGAATGCGTCTTTTATTTCCGATTTGATAGCCTAATCGAATAAATGACCACAACTTGCTTCTAATTGGCTAAAATATATTGCCGACTCGCTTAACCAACCTGGTTTGGTGACTTATTTTATACGTAAGGGAAATCAGCTTCGTCGAGCGCGGAAAACGTCAAAGCGCAACTCACGCAGATCACTGTAACTAAGCCTAGAAACAAGTGACAACCCACAAATCCTGCTCGTCGCTAAAAGCATTTTAGCCTAGCTTAAGAATAAGTCTACCCCAAGAATATGCCTGAGGGATGGTATCTTTCAGATCAAAATAAAGATATAAGAGGCCCTTTGTTCTAAATGTTGTCGTTTCCTTGATCATAGGAAGAAATATAGTGTTGACAGTGTGTCTTCATCACGACCCCCGGGGTCACTACGACCGCAGTAAAAGATTCTAAGATCCAAGTCTTATGCGATAGTCACGGTTATATATTGGAATAGTGGGATCTTGCAATTGTTTTTTAATAGCTCCTCAGAGTTTATTCCGCGTTTAAGTGTAATGTGTTTCTCGGAGCTAGGCAGTATCTTCATTGTCAGAAATATAGCGTCATTACATCCGGTTTGAAATATTTGAATCTCCAGCATGATAGCTGTACACTCTTTATCAAAGTTTCTCGGAAAATGACATCATGAAACTTAGCGCCCCAATTTCTCAGATTATAAAATTTGTACTAAAGTAATCAAACATGCGGGATCCTGACCGCAGTATTTTTCAAAACCTTTTTCTGATCCGAGATACAATCGACTATGTAAACCATAAACAGCTTTCGGCCGCTGTTATTAGCCTGGATCAGGAAAAGCCTTTCGACCGGGTTAATCACGGCTTTTTGCAACGCGCTTTAGAGCGCTTTAATTTCGCCACAATTTCCGGCGCTGGGTAAACATTGTTAACACCAATATTACCTCGTGCGTTATAAAAAATGGATGGCTCTCGTCGGCCTTTTCGCTCGAACGGGGAGTTAGACAAGGTTGTACTTTGTTGCATTATTATTCAGTATTATTTTATTTTGTATTAAATTTTCCACCGCAGAAATATACTCCCCCAGAAAAAAATTACTTGTTTTAATGATGTATATCGACTTAACACGAACTTTTTAACAGTGAACATATTACTCTCATAACTCCGAGGCGACCGGCACAACAGTAATCTGTATTCCCGATTCAACTCCACACACGTCCTCAAAAGAACCAAGGACTGTTATCATAGTACTGATACGTTTTTACAACAACGTACAATAATTCACTCACTAGTTTTCTCGTTCTTTATGTTCATATTGGCGCCAGAACAGCAACCATAACCAGAAATTCGCAAACATTCCCAGCAGAAATTTTAGCTGTCTCGACGCGCAAAAATTTCAACCCGCAAAACAAATTCAGTCGGACAATCCGCAAAATTTCCTTGTGCACGGTAGCTAAACCAATAAAACTATGACGTCTTTCCCATACTATTGCATAATCAAACCAAAATAGACATGATTCAGTATTCCAAAATAAAACAAACGCAAAGTTCATGCTATTTTGCTCTGCCATATCGCTCATATTAAAACACAAACTTTCCCGTCCCATTTAACTTTCTTAAAACGTCTCCATTCGTAAAAATACACCGTGAAATTCTCAAACTGCTTTTCCCAAGAAAACGCATTTGACCTATTTTTACCCTTCTAAAGCAGCTTAAATGGCTTTACGACAAATGATTGAAAATTTTAAACATTGATAAGTAACGTGAGATATCGAAACTTAATAAGAACTTTAATACCTTTGCGGTGACGTAATGTGAGATATGACAAGTTCATGACAAGTTCTGACATCCCAATACACTAGGAAAATTAACAATAGGTCCGAGGGTGCTCCGCAAAAAATTTAGTGATAGTATAAAACATAAAATGTATAAGACGCAAAGAGCGTAGAACGTCTCCGACACATCCACACAGGAAACAAAAAGCATAAAACACAAACAGCGTAGAACGTCTAAGACACATAAACTTAAAAACAAATTTGAAAGATTGATAACGTGAGATATCGAAACTTAATAAGAACTCTAATACCTTTGTGGTGACGTAACGTAAGACATGACAAGTTCCTGACATTTCAATACCCTAGGGAAATTAACAATAGGACCGGGGGTGTTCCTCAAAAATTTTAGTGACGGTATGTGACGCCCTTCTTGAAATCCTAACCGCTTTAACCAACCATATCCTCAATGCCCTAATATAACTTCTATAAAAAGAAGAAAGAAGACCCCCCCCCCCGGACAAAAGTCCACAAAATTTAACAAAGAAACCTTTGTTAACAACTTTTGTCCCCTTTTTCGTACTGATTCCGAAATCTCGTTTAATGCGCATGCGCATTAACGAGATAAAAACGGTTATGAATCAAAACCCAGTGAACCATTCATGAAAGTAGTAAAAAAAAGGCAACAGAAAAACTATCAATGTTGCCTTGAGAAAAAATACCACGCGATGTGCTTATAAACCAAAATGGTAATAACTCAAAACTCAAAAATGGTTTCAGGTAAACATTTATGGTAATGGTGGTAAATCCTTTTATTATACATTGTGGAACCATAAGTGTTAAAAGTAAAAAAAAAAAATCATTTGATAATGATTTGCTTCAATACCAATGGTATAACATAAAAGCACAATAATGGAAAATCTTTTGTCATTAACGTTTTCTTTAATAAAAGGCATTAATGGTTATAGTTCTGCTTTGACATTAATGTTTTTTAACATGTTATTCCATATTTTCCCATTAAAATATACAAGAATGATTAAATCGTCAAGCTAGGCGATTTAATCGCTTGTTGACCTCAGGCGTTGAAGAAGCAATTTGGTTGGACAATAGGCCATATATCAATCGTCAACCATTGGCTTTGCAAGGTAAGCTTAAAATAAGGTTTCTTACAGAGTTTCTGGCCCAGTGTGAGGCGACTTGTGATGATTTTGTTCGAGTTTTAGCTATTTAATATATCCAGGCGTGCGTTTCTCGAAGCCCCCGAAGACTATTCGGGCCCGAAAGCAATTTTTTAAATGCAGTTTCTAACGAAAGGCGTTGAACCTTTTAGCCCACAAATCAGCTAAAGTTGGTAAACATTCTGCACGTAACACAGCTTTTCGGGTCTTTCGCTGAGAAACGCACGTCAGGAGAGTGAATTGATCCTTTTGCAATTTGTTGACAAGTCATTGTTGTGATTTTACCGAAATAAGCTCCGCTGTTTCTTTCGAACGATAAAAATTACCATACTAATTTTTATATTCTGGATAAGGACAACACTTCTAGATATTGCAACCGAGTTTTTAAGTTAATCTGAGTTATACCGGACATAGAACTGATGCTTTGAAAAAGTGCTATAAACTGAGACTTTCAAACATCGAAATATGAGCTACCTTTTCTTCATCATCAAACATTTTGGATTACATCTATAATTCTGTTTTTAGACTCAAATTGCTCGCAAATATCTCCTAACTTACTATTCAGACTCGTTTAAGTCTAGTTTATCGTTGTGCTTTTGCGAGCTAAGGTTTTTGTGGTCATGAAATTGGATATCATTTTAGGCATTTTGAGGCAATGTACGGCCGTAACGGTTTTTTAAAATTTCACAAAATTAAAAATTAAAAGTAATTTGAACAAAATAACGATACTACGATAAGTCGCACAGTATAGACTATCTATGGACAAAATATGAAAAACCCTGATTTTTAACTGATGTGTCACTTGTCACCCGGTCAGAAAAAAAAGTCGCTCTCAAGACTTGTCCCCATGACTTATTTGTTAATAAAACATGTTTCTAAACCGTAAATTATACCAGGAGAAAATATAATTTGATCACTAGAAAAAATACTTACAAGAGTACTAGTGAGGAGCGAACCAACAATCGTTTTCAATGTCCCATGATTATACAGTCTTATTGCATTTTATTTCCAACGCCAAGAACGAATTGAAGTATCCTTTTACACATAACACGAAATAAATGTACACGAAACAGACTTTGCATTACTTGCAGTTTTATTCAGTGTTTAAAATTATCACCCGATCTTTTCCATGGAAACTAATCCTCTCGACAAATATGTTTAAGTAATGGTCCTAGTAAGAACTAGGCAACTCAACGGCAAGGAATGCAGAAAGGTGTTAATTGTGATATTGTTGAAATGGACCTCATTGTCTAAAACATGAAAATCTACTATCACTTCTTCAGGTAGCGCATTTATTTCTCTGTAGTTTACTTGTTGATTCCCTTTCAGTGAAAACTATTCGGAGTTTTAATGCAGCAAAATTTCTATGTGGGAAACATGGAAAATTAGAAGCCTTTCTTGGCCATTGTTATGGAGTCTCATGATTGGATAAAATATTGTAACACAAAAGAAACATCGCTTTAAATATAGTTTCAGTACATTTTATTTAAGTAACAATCCGTGTAAGAAGTAAGCAACCCAAATCCACGGAATGCAGAAAGGTGTGAATTGTGCTATTGTTGAAACCGTCCACCTTATTGGCCAAAACATGAAAATCTACCATAACTTCATCAGGCAGCGCATTTATTTATCTCTAGTTTACTAATTGATTCCCTTTTAGTGAAAACTATTGTGATTTTTAATGCAACAAAATTAAAATTCTATGTGGGGAACATGGAAAATTATAAGTCTTTCTTGGCCATTTTTTTGGAGTCTCACGATTGGATGAAATCTTGTCGACACAAAAGAAACATCGCTTTAAAATAAAGTTTCAGTAAATTTTATTTCAAAACCATGTTGTCCATAGGTTGACGTATTCTCAGTACGAAAATCTAAACATTCTTATGTGGGGAAAGCGAAATGCATCGGAACAATAAAGAATTGCCTACTTCTTACACGAATTGTTACTTAAAAAACGTGTTGTCCATAGGTTGATGCATTCTCAGTAAGAAAATCTAGACAATCGTATGGGGAAAGCGAAATGCCATAGAACAATAGAAGATTGCCTAGTTCTTACACGCATTGTTACTTAAATTGGTTTAAATAATCGCTTCTGGGTAAGAAAAAACAAACAAACAAACAAGCGTTAAATAACAACTTAACCTGTTGCAGCCAAGCCTTTACAACATCCATCTCTATAGTACGTAAGCGCGGTTTTTAGGTTTAAAACGGAATTTTGTATAACAAAATTATATTTTAATAATTTTAGCCCACAATGATCGAATAAACGCAAAAAAAACCTCGAATAATCAAAGCATACGTTAGCTGCATTCGGAGTTATAATTTTCTTATAAATATTTAAGTAAAATAATAATAATATTTATTTTATTTAAATACGGTGTTTGTATAAGAATCCAGTGTCAAATAATTTAGGTAACATTTAAATTTTCTAATATTTGTGAATTGAAAACTTATGTAGCTGTGTTAGAAAGACTGCTAAATTCTTTTTGTTTTCCATAAATCGTCTGTAATTTTTTTCCGTGGACTTTTATACTGACAAAAATATGGAAGAACAAAAAAACTAATTAAGTTGCATACTTTCTAACATAGCTAGAAAGATATTTTCAGATTTAACTCTATGTACATTGAATAGTTGAATGGTGAAATATTTCTTGTTTTGAACGTCGCGTTATTGAGTTTTTGAGATTTGAATTTACAAAATGCCAATTCAGATCAGTAGATGACGTCAACTCGGTACTTTGCCATTATTTCTACGCCAATTTACAATGCGCAGTTTACAGCTTGAGGATAATTAACTTGATAAATACTAAAAGTAAACTGTGGATAGTCAATTGATTCGTAAAAAATATTACTTGGAGGTAAAAACAAGTCGTTGTATATTAAATGATTCCCGGGTTGACGTCATCTAATAAGCATTTTGTAAATTTAAATCTCTATAACTCAAGTTTCAAGTTTGGTTTATTGCCCTATATTGTACACAGTTACAGTAAATAAATATAAAATTTAAGAGCAAGGAAGCCGCCAAAAGAAATCACTGGGCTTATGAATAAATAGGCTCCCGGTCGAGGTTCAAAACAAGAAATATTTTACCATTCAACTATTCAATGTACACATTACCAAAACAACAAGCACAAAATTATAATGGCGTGGTCGTTATTAGTCACTACACTTCATGCATAAATACGTACAGACGGACCTAAGGGGTCATTACGTATTCATCAGAAGACAAACGAAAAATAGACAACATTTGGCCAGGGGTGGACCCAGCAACTTTCCATTTGAAGGTGACCACCGTTATGATATTGAGAAGGTGGTTTCAAGGGAAAGGCCGAGCTTAATAGTCTATCTGTTATCGCACATCGAAGAGTTTTGTTTTATAGTCATGAAGAGTTTAAAAAATATCTGATCTGTCAAGTGTATTTTCGTCATTGGGCATCTGCGGATTAGCAGTCATGAGAGGTGAGAGGCGCGGCCGTATTCTCAGACTATGGACAACTGGACTGCTATATAGCTATTTCAATTAACGTTGTCGGATGAAAGCTCAAAGCTACAAGCCAAGATAGTTGGGAGCGGCGCAGAAGAAATATTTTTCCCGCTCGTCGCATCGCTCATTCGCACCGTTTCTTTTCGTTTCGCGGCTCCCAACTATCTGCATGCCTGGAACAGGCGCTCGGTTTACTCGTTCGGTCTTGACCTGTAGGTTTTGAGCTTTGAGCTTTGAGCTTTGAGCTTTGAGCTTTGAGCTTTTACCCGACAACGTTAATTGAAATAGCTGTATACACCAAATTGAAGAAACGTTGACTCGTGAAAAGCATAAACCATGAACGATGAGACCGAATGGGATTCTGGGTAGGCAGTGTTGGCAAGCTAGTAATATTCTATTTCTTGATAATGAAGATGTTTTCTTTGTTTGAGGCATTTAAGAGCATGATTTATGCATCCTGTGTTAATATAATGTATATTCTGTCACAGGCGAAGATTAATTTCTCCAACTACCCAGGAAACCTTTGGGTCGCATCGTTCATGGTTTATGCTTCTCACCCGACAACGTTTCTTCAATTTGGTGTATATCATCTGCACCGAAACATGTTTAGAGTAATTTTTAAGCATTTTTAAACGAAACCCGTTTCCTGTAAACATATTTTTAATTTCTTTGTTCGCATTAGTTTTTAATAGGCCATTTGCACGATGACGTCATTTGACTACTACTACCAGAATCCTTCAGTTTTTTGTTTTGTAGTGCAAATTAGGGCTATTGTTATTTAAACCGTACTGGGATTACAAAATTTAAATAAGAAAGGAAAAACGAAATGAATTCTGGTAGTAGTAGTCAAATGACGTCGTCGTGCAAATGGCCTATTAATTTCAAACCACGTTTCACGCCTTTTTCTATAATTTATGCCGTTTTATGAAACGGGTATAAAATCTTTCCAATTCAGACATGAACCGAAAAGAAAAAGAGCTCGAAATTTCTGTTGCATGATTTTGTGGTAGTATAATTTCACTGGGACACTCAAACCCTTCGAGAACGAAAGGCGTTATAGTGGTACAAGAAGATGACATCGGTGCTAACGTGTTTAGTCTGACCTTCAGATCAAAATCAACCTCGTGAGGTAGTTTCAATCATGCTCAGTATAAACATATTTCGACCATGATTCGCGCAATGCACCACGTGATGTGCTAGAAATAATTCAAGTGGGACTGTATTAGAAGTTTTGTAAGTACCCACTAATTATTGTTATGGATGTCGGTGTTCCTTACAACTGAACTAATCACATTGGTGGACGTACGTATGAAGAAAAATAGTTAGTAGTTAAGCGCTCATTATGCATGGTCTGTCCAAAATGTTCTGCTGTGTTACCACGATACTAAGAGTGATGCAAAAATTTTTCATCAAAACATATCTGAAATTCTAACTAAGGAAAGAGTGGGTGATAAAATTCGAAAACTTGGGTTGTCATGCATGTTTTAAATCATTTCTCTCCGCCGTCCATTTATTATACCTCCGCCCAGCGCCAAAAAAAAATACTTTACTACTTAAATTCGAAATAACGAAATGATTCAAATTAAGCGTACAGCGGCTATTGCTATTTCGAACTTACCTACAGTGAGTAAATTAATAGAACTATGTATTCTATTTAGTGAATAGTATTGTATGTACTCCATTTGTGATGGACAGGTATTGTCAGGACAACATATTGTTGATGGCTGTGTAGCAGAAGTATTGTTAATAAGTGTAATATATATAGATAGGCTAAGCCTAACAGCGTCGCTCTCTAAACAAGTTTAACTGAGGTGAAACTTAACTAAGGTGAAAAGTCGGAAGCACAAGAATTAAGATTGACAACCGGGCTATTTTTGAATTTTAGCAATTCTCAAAAACAGTATTACGTGACCGTCTGCACAGTACATTTAGACCGTACAAAAGGTCCACAAGAAAAAACTTTTTCTCCGTCTGGAATAAATAGTACGACTACTTTCCAAATAAAATACAGTTGTTGCTTGTCAAAAATTGCCCGAGAAACTGATTTTGAAATCAAAATTGCAAAAAATACACAAACATATCTGCATAAGGCCACGCGAGTGAAGTTAGAACTATATAAAATTCAAGTCTTGTTTTGTTTACTTAAAATCGCTTTTCAACCTACCTTATGAATGAACAAAGACATAAAAATGGACAACATAATCTTCTTTCGAAAAATTTTATTCAAATCTCCATAAGTTTCTGTTTAAACGCAAAACGCGAACCATTTATAGCGCATCGAGGACGAGCTGATTGTCTTCGATGAAAGAAATCATGAAACGACTGAATTTAAGGTCGCGGGGGACAGGTTCCGCTCATCAGTATGCATTTATGAAAAGAGTATGCACGAAGTGCGACGGCTGATACCGAAAATGCGCGAAATATTCACGAACAGGCTCTGTAATGTTTCTGCATCAATAATTGCACGTGCAAAGCGCTGTCTGGTAAAATACACTATTTTTTAACGCATTGTTCTTTCCGCATGAAGTGTTGACAATAGCGCGTGGATTAAAATTAGCAAAATTACCATAAATTTATATTTTTTGCATTCGTGTTTGCTCGGGAAGCCTTCGGAAGCGTAAAAACAAGCAATTTTGTGTCCAAGAATTCAGCGCGGATAGAGAATTTCATGAGTTGACACTGCAAGGAGGTAAACTATGTGTATTGTAGATTGTCATATCTGACTCGAAATTTTTAAATAGGCTTTCAAAGGGAAGATATGAGGCTTCAAATTCTAACATGGACAATTTTACTCCTTTAAAAGTTAATAACTTTTAATTAAAGTTGAAATAAAAAAATCGGAGTCAGATATGACACAATAGACGTTTTGACGGATCAGTGAGTGGGGAAATCAACTTGCTTTGTGTTCTTCTCGAGGAGCAAACTTGGACACAAAACCACGTTTTAAGAAAAGATAACTTTAGTGGCTTACAGTATTGTTGCAAGCGCGATCCCTTCAGTAAAAAACAATCCTTACGCACTTCCATTATTCGCCAATATCTCTGTTAAATTTTAGCGAAATCGGCTTTCAAACCTTCACGATATAACGTTTTTAAAAGTTACACCCCTGCCAAAATTTTGCCTTATGAATTTATTCATGGCCAAGTATCCCCCGCGACCTTAAGCACGTTTTATTTTATATAACCTAATTATTCAAAATTGAAATCTTTTAAAATGCAAGCCAAAATTGCACAATATAGAACAGTAAAGTAATCATATTAAGCTTAACTAAGGTAAAAAAAAAAGTTGGAAGCACAGTAATTAAACTTAAAAGAGTTTAGCTGTAAACAAATGCTTCGACAATCTACTTGTTACAATTTTATAAGACGAAATTAGGTTTAAAAATAAGCACTTCGCTCTATTTTCCTCCAAAATCGCTTGACTTGCAGAGTTACGTAGTCTCAAATGCGGTCTTGACCACTGTTTGAGAAATGTGAAACCTGTCTTGAATAGCAAACCGCGGATAAATGCCGGAAAAACAACTTTGCAAATGGTTTTCTCGGTTAACCAGTGACTCAACAAGAGTGTTGACCGGACAGCTGACGTGACATTCGGCTGTGTAGCCGCGCGAAAAAACGTTCGTTCGGACAGACATGACAGACGCCGCCCGCGAAACATTCCGCTGGCCGTGACCATGAAAAATGAAGGGCATGGGTTCTATGAGTATGGGGCTCCGCGCAGGCCTTCGGCCCGCAGAACTCAGCTACAAAGTCTAATGAATTCGTATTTTAATCTTTGTACCTTTTACGCTTGTTAATTTGGTATAGACTGCAAAAGGGTTTGGAATAAACCGTATTTTATTTTTCGTCCAGCGGTTATTAATTGCTGTCTTTATAGCAGCCCAATTCTTGGGATACCTTGATACATGTGGTTATATTTTCCTTTGCAGGAGACAGCATTTGCAAATTCAAGTAGAAACTCAAAGAATCGCTATGAAACGTAGCGACGTACTTCATGTTACATGCGTTTGGCTCTTCGTAGTAACTTTATTGATTTTTTCATATTACCTGAAGTGTGTGGGTGACTTTTCAACTACGCCACGTTTTTCAACTATGCCACCTTTCGCAACTTCGTCACGTTTCTCAGCCCCAAGGTTGGAAGATTTTAGGCGCGACTGGCTTCGTCAGCGGCGCGCTCGCGTCGACTGGCAAGGTATGATAGCATCCTGCAAAGACGATATGGCCTGGGATCCAGTCAAGTGGGATAAAATACACCGAAGCGACGCCAGCACAAGTGAAATCGTGTCTTGGGACATCAGACCAGCGGGAGAATTCAGCAAGATTTTTATTCAATCAAAAACGTCAGACAATCGAACAAAATTGATTGGTGGAGACACGTGGAGAGTGCATATACAAGGCCAAGCACGTGTTCCGGCCACTGTGTTTGATCACCAAAATGGAACTTACGAAGCCTTGTTTCTTCTCATGGAACCTGGGTTCTATCAGGTGATGATCTACCTCGATTATAGCCTTTGCGATGGCTTCAGAGACCCACCGCCTGATTGGTTTATCAATGGTAACTCCGGGGGAAGATGTCAAAACTTGTCCATTTTAGGACGGCCTCCAACTGATCATCTCCTCCTCCAGTCCTTCAAAAATTGGCTGAACATTACAGTACCTGAAGCGGAACTTAACTTATCATTATCCGGTACATTTTAAAAACAGATCTCTTGCATTCACACCAACAGATTTGACAAATAAAACGATGAAGTAATCATTTTAATAATTTAAGCAATATTATTATAACAAGAACCTACCCAGAATCCTTTTTAATAATAATAATAAACATAATAATAATAACAATAATTATAAAGACATTGATTTTGACTAATAATAGTTCGATTAGTCCGCTGAACATAAACTTTAATTTGACTAACTTCGCGTTGAAAATTTCACCTGTTTAGTAGCGAGTGTTGTTCAGCATTTCGACTAAATTTAGATTAGAAATATTAGATGCTTCTTTGAGAGTTTTTTTACCGTTTTCCTTTTAAATTCCAATGCATGTTCTTGGTCGCTAGAATATTTATCGAGAACTGATAACTATTTTTTCCTGTTTTCATGCTATTAGACAAACTTGAAGGCTTGGAGTACCGTTCTCACGCCTGCAAGCATTTATGGGATGGATTTGGTCGATGGACAAAAGACAAGTGGGAGCCATTGCTTGAAGGTCAGCGACGAATATTTCTATTGAACGTATCACATTCAAGGGACTGTGTCACACTACGAGACTGTCGGCCGATATGATTATTCCCTCAAGCGTGGGATGCTCGGTTTGGAAAACAGCTTTCTACAAAGTTTTTTTTTTTCTTTCTTTCTTCCACAGAAAACTTCAGTCATGAAAATTTATCATATGACCCGTACGGCCCTGTGAGCCTTTTCTTTGCAAAACCATTGATGAAAGTCCCGTTTAACCCTCGGACATACACGCAAACGTATACCCCAACCGTGATACAAGAGGGAGGGGTTGTTGCAACCCCCCCCCCCCCCTTTGGTTTTTGCGATGTTGCAATATTTCAGAAATATTTTACATCAAATAGATAGCCCGCGATGCGTTCTACAAGATAAGGTAAATATTATTGGTTGGGGCGCTGCTGGGGGTCCGTGACGTCATCCAAAATGGCCGCCAAGGTGGCCGCCATCTTGGATTTTACTAAAAATTCAAATTTGTCAGAAAATGCGGAAATTGCAAATATTGCCTGCTAGAGTTGCAAAATAACATACAATCAAACATTTTGATGCTTTTGGTAGCATTTTATATGTTTATTCGCTGAAAAAAGGCGAAAAACACGCTTTTTCTTCAAAAATGGGTTGACCACATGTTACTTATGACGTCATATTTCGTTACCATAGCAACCGGTTGTCGCCAAACTTTACCAAAATGTGTCTCAAGGATAAATGAACAGCTACTGAAAACGGCATGTGCTAATCACCCCCCCTCCCCTCCCCTTGAACGTCCGAGGGTTAAGGGCCGTACATGATGACTTAAGCGGGCCGGAAAACGCCGTCCGTCCCCACGAGGATCGCGTACGGCCCCTCTAACTCAGTGCGAACTCAAACAATTTTGTTGGCATAAAAATAAACAGTTGAACCCATTTAAAACACAACTTCAAGGAAAAAATCATCGAGATATATATACTTCTATTCAATTCAAAATCTTCCTTCCAACATTTTACCTCGAGCCATTTCTAACACATCAATAACCGGCAGCGAATAAACATATTGCCACGCAAACATCGGAATAGAATGTACCCATTTAGTAGTTATTGCAAACTGCTATTTCAGTTTGAAACTTAAATAGAGGTTGATTGATTGTTTGATTGATTGATTGATTGATTGAGTGAATCGTGTCTTTCAAAAGTTCAATTCAGAATCAAAATAAATTGAACAAATACTCTGCTGTTCAGTCGTTTAAGGTGGGCAGGCACGAGGGGTCATGTAGCAGCGACAAAAATTTCTGTAGAACACACTGAGGGACATGTAGCAGAGACGTGCAGCGGGGAAATGTAGCAGGGACAAAATCATATCGCTTGCACACACATGAAAATGTTGCAGGGACATGTCTCAGGGACATGTTGCAGCGACACGTCCCCTCGTGTGAACTGATACTATCATAATTGTGCAACACCAATTTTGGGGACATTTTGTCCCCGCGACGTGTCCCATGAAGTTCAACAAGTTGAACACGGGCGACATGTCGCGGAGACAAAATGTCCGTGACATTGGTGTTGCACAATTATGATACTGAGTATCAGTTCACACGAGGGCACATGTCCCTGAGACATGTCCCTGCAACATTTTCATGTGTGTGTAAGCGCCATGATTTGTCCCTGCTACATGTCCCCGCTGCACGTCCAAGTACATGTCCCTCAGTGTATACTACAGAAATGTTTGTCGCTACTACTTGTCGCTGCGACATATCCCTGCTACATGCCCCCTCCTGTCTTCCCACCTTTATTCTTTCGTGCATTGATCTTCCTGTTTCCCTGGGAAATACACTTTGCGACACCTCATCGCCTGATGAAGACTAGCAGTAATAGCAGTTGAAAACTTAAAGTAACTTTATCGTGAGACATGCGAATAAGCATTCATCTACTGAATTCTGGTGGACTTTCATCATTCCCTAATATCTCTGTTAATTTTTAGCGGAATCAGCTTACAAACTGCCAAGAGTAAAGGCTTTAAAGTAAGACCCCTACCAAAATTTTGCCTTATGAATTTTTGCATGATGAGGTATCGCCCGCGACCTTATAACACTGTTATAACCGCTATATTCTTTACTTTTTTTGACCTTTACAACAGAATCTAACACTGACTCCACAATGCTTTCAGAGGGCTACAATAAGTCAGGCACACTTTGGTTCTACGGTGATTCACTGGCCAAAAATGTATTTGATTCGGTTGTTTACCTTCCTTTGTGTACAAAAGCCTACTCGAGATGCAGGCTTTCGTATACCTGGGTTTACCAGATAAAGGGTGCGGGTACAGTCTGCAGACTGCCGAATGATGATTTGGACATTCAGACTGATAAGGTCATTGGATACATCGTTGACGTTCTCCGCAAACCGGAAATGCAAAGTTACGACAGTACACTGCTCTTAAACATTGGGCTTCATATGGGATCAACAGTTAATTTTACAACTTATCAGAAGATTATTGGAGACCTCATAAACACATTAAAGGAGACTTCAGTGAATTCCCGAGGGGAAAGTAGAGTTTCTAAGTTCAAGGCTCGGGTTATTTGGAAAACCACGACTGCTGTAAGGCAGAACGACAAAACAAAAGCAATAGTATTTTTAACCACGCAGGTTAGTATACGTGCTAATTGTTGCGACGCATTTACTTACATTGCTAGTTTCTTTAGCTCTGATTCTATAGGCCGTAGCATTCAGTATTGGGTGGCCTATCACAAGCGCCTTCTCCCCCCGTACAAACTCGCGCCTAGGGTGCATGCTCCCCCGGGATTCTTTGAAATATGGGGTCTCTGAAATAGCATTTCCAGCCTTCTGAGACAAAAAACATCTTGTGGCCTTAAAGAATCTGACCCACCCAGTTCGCATTGCGCGCCTACGTTGGTTCCTCCGACATTTTCAGGGCCCCCGAAAGTCCATACTGTATTGTAGATGAGAAATTCACTCGTGCAAGAGGTGATATGCTTGCCCAAATATGGAAATAAGAGAAGCGCGCAATGCAAACTGAGTGGGTCAGACTCTTTAACGCAGGGCATTTGAGGGGCTGTAGACTTTCTAGGCTTTCTCCCAAATTTCAGTATAACGAATTGTTAGGTGCTCAGCTAGAATGCCGTTTTGTAACTGGTTTGTATCAGTGATGTATTATAAGATATGTGTATACATAGAAACCTTTTATCGGACCAGGTTATAATGTTGATAAAAGCTTTTATAAAAGAAATAAAAAACGCGCCGAGTGCATTATTGAGTTATATAAGCACGCGGAATTTTTAAGAACACGAGAGAAGTTCAGAGAAGCACGAGCCAAAGGCGAGTGCTTCTCGCACTTCTCGAGTGTTCTTAAAAATTCCCAAGTGCATATATAACTCAACAATGCACGAGGAACCAGTTTTTTTTATTTCTTTTATAAAATAAAAACGGTCGTAATGAACCTTACGTCACGCGCGTGCTTTATCGAGTTATAAAGAACTCGGTTTAACCAATCATAGCGCGCGCATTTCCTTGACCATTTTATAAAGCTCAATGGTTATATTTATGTAGTGAAAGACAAGTTTTTATACATGCGTAAAGCACTGTTTCTTTCAGTTGAGCTAGCAATTCGATGTTTTACCAACAATTCAGATAAAAATTTGGAACAACAACAACAACAACAAAATTACATTTAATCAGGCTTCCTTGCAATTATCGGTTAACAAGTTTAAGTTGTACTTTCACACAGTACCGTGAACGTCCTCAGATCATTCATGCTTAAGGTGTTTCCCTCCAGTTTTCATGCAGCCGCACCGACCATTTTTAAGCGGCCGTTTAACTAACTTTCCTTTATTGAATTAGCATGAAACTTACACAAAATATTGTACTTAGTTTGAAGTTTATAAGATTGTAACAATTTTGAAAATCGGATTTAAAATTGCGGAGATAAACGAGAAACATTGAAATCGCTTGAGTCTAAATTCCGAGCGATTGCGATGGCATCTAGAAAAATCAAAACTATTACGATAAACTATGACATATGGCAAACAAAATATCTAAAAATTAGAAACTTTTGTCAAGCCGATTTTTAGTAAATCAGGAGAACATTTCGAACTTGTGATTTTGCACGTGTATGAGCACATCAATAAGTTCCTCAATTAAGCTTATAAAAATTTAATTTCTCAATCTCAAATTTACGCCAAAATGTGTGTTTAGAGTATGAGATGAAACTATGAAAGTTTGAAAGCGTTTCTCGTTTTAGTTTTGGAGATTCGATTTTCTATAGGAAACCATAGTTTTTTGACTGAGTCATTGATATTGTAGTTTTAGCGCTTTTCTATATATGTCAAAAACCGCGAGATAGATTTTTTTAAAACTTTTTTAGTCGTTTCTTTATAATATGAACAACATTGTCTCAAAGTTTCATCTTGATTGAAACATTGCAACATGGTCAAATAAAATAATAAAGTTCACCCAAAACGCGATTGAGACTTTGTGCTTTGATTGCACGGTTGAAGGCGCACAAAGACGCTTTAATTAATTAATTCAGATGAAGCGCAACGCATTTCTGCGTGACCATCATGTTTTGCGGAGTAACGTTAGGGGCTGTGTTCCACGTTATTTTTATCATTCCCACGAATTTCAGTGGGACGTTTATTTGTAAGCAGGTTTTTTATTCGCATTTGACGTGCTCTGGACTCTCTCGACATTTTGAATTGTAGGGAAAAGAAAGAAGTCATTGCGATTTGCATAATTCTCAACACGCAGAAATGCGTTACACTTCACCTGAATTAATTAAAGCGTCTTTGCGACGTGCGCCTTCAACCGTGCAATCAAAGCACAAAGTCTCAATCACATTTTAGGTGAACTTTATTATTTTATTTGACCATGTTGCAATGTTTCAATCAAGATGAAACTTTGAGACAATGTTGTTCATATTATAAAGAAATGACCATAAAAGTTTAAAAAAAATCTATCTCGCGGTTTTTGAAATATGTAAAAAAGTGCTAAAACTACAATATCAAGGACTCAGTCAAAAATCTACGGTTTCCTACAGAAAATCGAATCTCCAAAACTAAAACGAGAAACGCTTTCAAACTTTCACAGTTTCATCTCATACACTAAACACGCATTTTGGCGTAAATTTGAGATTGAGAAATTAAACTTTTATAAGCTTAATTGAGGAATTTGTAGATGTACTCATACACATGCAAAATCACAAGTTCGAAATGTTTTTTATGATTTACTCAAAATCGGCTTGACAAAATTTTCTAATTTTTAGATATTTTGTTTGCCATATGTCATAGTTTATCGTAATAGTTTTGATTTTTCTAGATGCCATCGCAATCGCTCGGAATTTAGACTCAAGCGATTTCAATGTTTCTCGTTTATCTCCGCAATTTTAAATCCGATTTTTAAAATTGTTACATTCTTATAAACTTCAAACTTTGTACAATATTTTGTGTAAGTTTCATTCTAATTCAATAAAGGAAAGTTAGTTAAACGGCCGCTCAAAAATGTACGGTGCGGCTACACGGAAACTGGAGGGAAACACCTTAAGGTTACAGTGTACCTTCGGGGGTGTCTCCAGTATAACAGCTCTAGCGTCTTAAGATTACACTTAATATATCTAAACCCAGATATCAAATTAAAGCTTATAGAGCTGGCTATCTAAATATGGAAACCATTTGGTAATAAAATGAATTGTCCAATTTTTTACGACGTCTAAATTCGAACGTCCGATTCAGCTTTAAAACGCTATAACTCAAAGCGATTATTATATTTTGCTAATTTGATTTGTTCTCGGGTTTCCGGACACGAAGCGCTAAAAAAACGTGTCGGCGATTTCCCATATTCAATTGCAGTGAAAAGTTACAGAATATTTTCGAAAAGGGGAGAAAAAAAATTGGAATGATCGCACGGAAATGGCTCTTGACGAAAAAGTTTTCGAAATTATGAAATTCGCCGACATGTTTTTGTTGATTATATGTTAGCCTAGCTTTTGTCCAAATTTTAGGAAAATCGAACAAATTCCCTTTGAGTTGTAGCTCTTTAAAGTGTCCCCAACAAGCGAAAAATTAACTTTGAGAAAACAGCGCTTAAAAAAACATATCGCTTCATAAACAAACTCTGCCCACAAAAGTTATACCGTCATTTGTCCGTCAATTTTCACTATTTTTCGATAATTTTTTTTTTGAATGAAAGTTCATTCTGTAAACTTTATTTTGACGCCAAAAAAAAATTTTCGATAAATTTTTGATCGGAAGGTACACTGTAACCTTAAGGTGGCTCCAAGTAGTTTTTTTTTTGGCCACACTTCCATTTTTGAATGCGCTTATACATAATCTTACTTTAGTTCAATGAATCTGAATTTCACACCAGATGCTAGGTTTTGATGATAGTTTTGGATGATGCTCCTTTTATGCTAATCAGCGTTTCCATAGAAACGGTAAACAAACATGGCGAAAAACAGTTTTTCCTAAATATCTTTCGATTTTGGGGCTACCCGCGACAAGCGAATATATGCGCTATAATCTACACATCGTTGCACACAAAATGGGAAAATTTCAAACAAATTAAACTGTTCGATTTTGAATAATTCGCTAAAACATTTTTTAACATGTGTTTTTCATGTTTGAAATAGGTCCCACAAATTATCATTAAATTGCCACAGAAAGTTTCCTTAGACTTAAAATATTACTCCCTGTAAATAGCTCTGACTAACTCCTCGGCAATAAAGAAATCGAGCTTTTCATTCAAATGCAGTTTTGCTCGACGTTCTCACTCTTTTAAATTTTCAAGTGCATTTGCATATAATTTAAAAACGAACAAATGAAAATGTTTGACATCTTCCCAGTATGATTTTTAATATATAGGCAATAATATTTCCGAGTTTCAGTCCAATTGATTCAGAGGAACATCCCCAAAAGAACCGTTGAAGTTTGAGTATGAAAGCAGCGACCTCGGGTATAAAATCCCGGAGTACAACGAGCGTGACATCGCATGTTTATTTCACACGTGCTCGCTCGGTGACAAATTCCTCTGTGCACGCTTGCTCTGATTTGAATGTTTCCATATTGTATATAAACAAGAGGCTAAACATAGCCTATACTCATGCGCACGAGACTCTAAGACGAGTTTATTGAAGCTACCAATTTTTCTGTAGTCGCTTTGAATATTTAATTTATTGATTCCTGATCAAACCCACACTAGTGTAATACTTCCCAAACGTTAACCGTGAATTATTTCTATTACATTGGGTTATTCCAGAAAGAATCCCCCCCCCCCCCCACCGACGGATGGCAAGATTGTTTGACCCCTTCCCCCCCCCCCCCCCCACCCTCCCGCCTGGATTTCCAAGCCAAGAGACCCCTTCTCCTGCCCGGATTTCCAATAATTTTTGTGGAAGCCCTAAATTTACAGGTAATGATAAAAATACATGTAATCGGATCCACGAGATTCTACTTTTTATAATGTGAAAACTGTGGTGATGAGTGCTATAAATTGGTGAAACATTTTAATGAAAATAAATATTGCGTGACACATCATGAATCATGACACCCCCCCCCCCCCCCCCCGTTTGATTTCAAGACCAAATCGAAATGAAATTTTTCTATAAAGCTAGTCCTTTAAATAACTGCTTTGATTTTGCCATGTATTAGTTTTTTCCAAGCTTCACAGTTTTTCAAAGTGTTGTCGCAAATACCGTCACTTCTTTCATATATGCAAATTTCGTGTGGAATGTAATTCGATCGCGTGCTGCTTTCACATGATCATGAATCCAAAATATTTGTTCTAAAGGTCCAAACTTTTTAATGAAACTCATATTTCCTTGAATGAAAATGTTTTTTCCTTGAACAAAAGAGTTAAACGCTTATCAGAAGGCTTGGCGATTTATTTATCCTCAATGTAGTGCGCAGCGCTGGCGTCTGCGAATTATATTATAAACATCACAAAATAATTTTTAAATTCAGCAACCTGCTATATTATATCTAGTGTTTTCTAAAATTTCCGACTTTGCTTGTGTATATAGAATGCCATTCTTATCCGTAAAGATGATTCGCATAATGCTTTCGCGAATCAAAAAATCTTGAAAGCAAACTTTATTTCAGAAAGCGCTATTTAACTTAATTATATTTAAATACTAGCGTTCCTTTACCGTGATTATTGACTTCACGAAGAAAACATTCGAACAAGTTTGCGTCTAATGTTTCCCAAACCGTGACTGCATTCTGTTACATTTGAAAAGACTACTTTTAAAAGCAATAAAATCAGTAAACGACCGGGTTATTTTTCAATTTTAGTAATTCTCAAAAACTGTATTACGCGACAGTCCGTTGACTCTGTGTTTAGAGTGCACAAAAGCTCACAAAAGCAACTGTTTCTCGGTCTAGAATAACAAGTATGACACAAAGAAAAAGTCAATCACAAATTGATATCAACATAAATTCTCACCGAAAAATGAAGTCCCTCGCCTGCTTGAAAATTCTTTAAAACTCCGCTTCTTCGGATTTGATCGCCCCCGCACTGATAAAACTTGAAGCAAGATCTCGTCGCTCGTCGCTTACAGCTCTCCTTTTTCTCCACTACAGCGGCTTCTGAGTACTCTTTAAAGCTTTCTCTTTCCATTTTGAGTATTTTGAATGTGCGTTGTTATTCCGACGAGACAAAGAAAACCAAGCACATGCCGAGCGCGGCAGACATTTTTGTAGAATTTTTATGTGACCTGCGACCCGGTTAGTAATAATATATGCGTGCATAAATTTGCATGCACTAATGCGACAAAAACAAGAAGAAACGCCACCGATTTTATACCTCATGCGCTTACTGCGCATGAGTAATTAGGGCCCGGTCGCACTACGGTCAAAAACAAAAATTAGCCCGTGCAAAAATTAAGGAAAACAAAAGAAACCGCTCCGGTGGGACACTCTTTTTGTGGATGTTTTTGTTTTTATGTCATTTTGTACGGGCTTATTTTTGTTTTTGACCGTAGTGCATGCGAACAGGTCCTAATTAAAATATGGAAACACTCAAATCAGAGCAAGCGTGCATAGAGGAATTTGTCACCGAGCGAGCACGTGTGAAATAAACATGCAATGTCACGCTCGTTGTACTGGATTTTTATCCCGAGGTCGCTGCTTTCATACTCGAACTTCAACGGTTCTTTTGAGGATGTTTCTCTGAATCAATTGGACTGAAGCTCGGAAATATTATTGCCTATATATTAAAAATCATACTGGGAAGATGTCAAACATTTTCATTTGTTCGTTTTTAAATTATATGCAAATGTACTTGAAACTTTAAAATAGTGAAAACGTTAAGCAAAACTGCATTTGAATGAAAAGCTCGATCTCTTTATTGTCGAGGAGTTAGTCAGAGATATTTGCAGGGAGTAATATTTTAAGTCTAAGAAAACTTTTTGTGGCAATTTAATGATAATTTGTGAGGCCTGTGGAATGTTTTGACCGCTTATAGTTCAAACATAAAAACACATGTTAAAAAATGTTTTAGCGATTTATTCAAAATCGAACAGTTTAATTTGTTTGAAATTTTCCCATTTTGTGTGCAACGATGTGTAGATTATAGCGCATATATTCGCTTGTCGCGGGTAGCCCCAAAATCGAAAGATATTTAGGAAAAACTGTTTTTCGCCATGTTTGTTTACCGTTTCTATGGAAACGCTGATTAACATAAAAAGAGCATCCTCCAAAACTATCATCCAAGCCTAGCATCTGGTATGAAATTCAGATTCATTGAGCTAAAGTAAGATTATGTATAAGCGCATTCAAAAATGGAGGTGTGGTAAAAAAAAAAACTACTTCGAGCCACCTTAAATAATTTCAAAAAATGAAATGAAGTAATATATCAAACACGAGGAACAGTGTTTCATCAGATTTCCAAACACCGAGAAGTGGATTTTTTAAACCACTTCAAAGTGTTTGGAAATCTGATGAAACACTGTTTCGAGTGTTTGATATAGCTTCTCAAACTGATCGTTAAATGCGGAGAAAACGAAGGAATAAAATCGCCAAAATCTATGCAAATTAAGAAACGATTTCAAAACCTCCTTCACGGTAGTGATTTCCTTTGTGTTCTCGTCATGAATTATTAATGAGTTTGAGAAGGAAGCTGGAAACATCCCGCGAAAATAAACAACAACTATTTAAACAAGATGCAGTGTTCAACCGTTGCACTAAAGTCAAAACCATGGATCAGACACGTTACTTAAACATAATTTTCCTCTTCGGCAGCAATTTTACATGGTACCATTTGTTTTTCGATATTTTGCAAAATGAAATTTGGGATTTTTCTTCAATTTTGATTGTTGGCTTTCTTGGGAGTTAAAGGTTTAATGTCCAGGGCCGAGTTGTTCGAAGGACGATTAGCGCTAATCCAGGGTTAATTACCATGACAACTCATATGTTCTGTTGACAGTTAATCCAGGATTAGTGCTAATCAGGCTTTGAACAACTCGGTCCAGAAGTACCATTAAATTGTTTTAGGGTATATGTAAGACAGTACGTAGTGCTATTAAATGATATACTAATACTATCTTTTTTTTTTTAAAGTGCCCCTGTGATCAAATTTTTGATTTTCATTTTTTTACATTTTCGTGTACAATTAGACTTTCTTACTCATCTTGCCAAATTTCAATTCATTACGAAAATCAGAAGTCATTTTATTTTAACATTTATTTCCGAGAATTTACGGCCGCCATTAATCAATCTTGTTCCAAGGCTTGGTTGCGAATGGGAGAAAGTGACGCCAAAGACTCAAACATATCTCACGGGTTGAAATTATAATAACAATCAGCATAGAAATTTGCACGAAGAACAAGTCCAAAGTTTTTGTTGCTTTTCCCGTGATTTTAAATACTTATTGCTATTATAATTTCAACCCGTGAGGTATGTTTGAGTCTTTGACGTCACTTTCTCCCATTCGCAACCAAGCCTTGGACCAAGGTTGATTAATGGCGGCCGTAAATTCTCGGAAATAAATGTTAAAATAAAATGACTTCTGATGTTCGTAATGGATTGAAATTTGGCAAGATATGTAAGAAAGTCTATTATATATAATTAGTACACGAAAGTGTAAAATAATGAAAATCAAAAATTTGATCACAGGGGCACTTTAAGAGTTTTTTTCAGTTGAGTATCTTAAAACCAAAACCAAAGTCATTATTCTGACCAATCACAACAAACACGGACAATCCAATGCCGACGACCAATCAGAACTCGAACCAAACACATGTAACCGGCGCTAAGCGCAGAAAAACGCGTGCGAGCAAGTCACGATTGGTTTTGGTTTTACTTTTGATTGGTCGAGAAAGTGGCGCGAGATTTTTTAGGCAATCACAAAGCGTAGCAACACAAAACCAAAGCAATCGCGAAATTACTTTCGACACTCCATTGAAAACCGCCCTAATAATTATTACTTTCTTGTTATTTCAGCGAATTCTCCTTTTCAACGCCTACGCAACGTCAGCCATGTGCAAGGCCGGGTTTGACGTAATAGACGTGTATCCCATGACCGACTCCAATCCTGAAGCCTTGAAAGATCATGCTCATTATACAAAACTTGACGGATTTTATGACTCAGTGGCAACCTTGTTGGAAAAATACAAAATTAAAAATATGTGAACCCCATGATTAGCCTGAGTAAAAAGCATAAATTATCATAATCATTGGGTTGTATAGTTTTTGGTATTTTTATTTTATTATGGAGGGAATTTTTTATTTCTAATAACTGACAATTATCCTTAAAAATCGAAATGAATAGTGGCAAAATAACTCCGAGGCAGTGAGGTAAATAAGCCGTTTCTCTGGCGGGAATTAGTCTTTAGCGCATTATTTCAGTTGTTGCCTCTTGGCCGATGTCTTTGTTCTCAAGTTGGCCGATGTTTCATGTTTTATATTTTAACCCTATCCAGACCTGGGGGGGGGGGGGGGGGGGGGGGGCTTTTGGAGCCCGCTCGAACTTAATATTTTCCACTTCATTTAGCGATAATTGATCAAATTATGTATAATTGTTTATTAGTTAAGGTTAATTAACGGTAATTTTAGGAAAATGTGGAATATGAAATGTCAAAATCCAGGATGGCGGATCGAAGTTTTACTAAAGGCCTTTTCTCTCTATAATTTTCTTATTGGTTCATATTTTGGAATGTAAAACATTTACCCACAATAAACTAAGCTTTGGCAGTCCATTTGCTTTATTTTTCGGTGTTTTTACCGAAATATACACGTTTGGACTAATTCAAGATGGCGGATCCAAGATGGCGGACAATAAAATGGGAAATTTATTTACCTGTCTGTGTAATTCCATTATCTCTAAACATTTATTGTCAAAATATCACAAAAATGTCCTTTTCACTTGAGAAAGCTTTTTAATTTGAATTCATTAGGTACATGAAAAGCCATGATTTGCAAAGTTATCTGTTCCAGTTTTTAAGAAAATGTACACATCACTTCTATGACGTCACATGCTGTTACCATGGCAACAAAGAGTACGAATTCATTAACTTTTACTCCTGCATCAATATGTGAAAGTTTGGTATGAACACTACCGTTTGTTTCAGAGATATGCCTTATAGAACGTTTCAGTTGGTTATTCCATTGTATATGACGTCATAATGACGTCACTGTTATGGTTAGCAACAAAAACAGTGTTAGTAAACATAAGACTTTTATCAAATAGGTAGGTGTTAAAGTATTGTTGTTATATGTTCAAAATTGAGAAAATATTGATGAAAGACTGTTTTAGCCAATAAAATCGACTACATGACGTCATAATGGCGTCACGTTACGTCATTGTGACACCAAAGTATCTGTAGTTACTAGAATTCATGACAACATTATCCTGTGTAAATTTAGTGGCCATAGCATAAGTGGTTTCAAAGTTACATGCCCCCCCCCCCCCCGGTCCCAGACGGTCAAAAAAAGCCCGGTCTGGACAGGGTTAATTGTCGCCTTTTTCCAGCTTGAGGTTCATACGAAAGAAATATGTATTTATTTCCCGATTAAAAATGGCAACAATATCGTTCGTACATCTAGTCATGCAATGCTGACAAATTACGTAAGCGCGGTTTTTAGGTTTGCCTTGTGGACGGCAGAACTCCACTTATTTTTGACGTCCTCGACAACAGCTGGGAGGAGCTGGACTGCAATGCGCGTGGAGTAGGTCAGCCGTCCAGGTATCTTAAAGTCTCTAATGACACAATAAAATAACCGAAGGTTGAACAAGGCTGCAATTAGACCACATAGGATTTAAATTAACATATAAATTCATAAAGGAATAATAAATGAACACTACACGAATATTATAGAGTAAAAATCTTAAAATGCCTATCACCCCTTGAAACTTATTTTCATAATTAACTCTATTTACATTGAATAGTTCAATGGTGAAATATTTCTTGTTTTGAACGTCGCGTTATTGAGTTATAGAGATTTGAATTTACAAAATGCTAATTAGATGACGTCAACGCGGGACTTTGCCATTATTTCTACGCCAATTTACAATGCGCAATTTACAGCTTAAGGATAATTAATTTGATAAATACTAAAAATAAACAGTGGATAGTCAATTGATTCGTAAAAAATATTACTTGGAGGTAAAAACAAGTAGTTGTATAGCAAATGATTCCCGGGTTGACGTCATCTAATTAGTATTTTGTAAATTTAAATATCTATAACTCACTAACACGACGTTCAAAACAAGAAATATTTTACCATTCAACTATTCAATGTACACATTACCAGTACAGCAAGCACAAAATTGTAATCTGGAGTCTTTGAACAAACGTATTTTACGATTTATTTTTCATGATTCATTGTCTAGTTACGATGGACTGTTTTGGGGTAGTTTTAGCTTGTAACTATTTTCGGTTAACAAATGTACCAGAACAGGGGCGTAGCCAGCTTTTAGAAGTGTTGTAGGCCTGGGGGGTAGGGGGGTCCGGGGACTATGGAGTATTGAGAAGCATTACAATAAATTTCCCGTTTCGCCACGCGTGATTTTACAAAATTTCTAATCCCCCCACCCTTTTCCTTCGAACTCAAAACAATGTCGCGAATTTCCCCCTGCCCAGGGGCAGAGAAGCAGTTGTATCCCCTTGTATTCCCCGATAAATTCCCCTGGTTGCCCGGGGTCCTACCCCAGGGGCAAGCTGATGACATGTGCATTACGCCGATATCATTTTGATACTAGACTGTTTGATTCGTAAATTTCAGCGCAGGTTATTTCAGTGTCAGTTGTTTCGCTACAATAATAGGGCATTTGCACGATGGCGTCATTTGACTACAACTACCAGAATTAATTTCTTTTTTCCTTTCTTATTGCGTTCGACTGAAAAGAGAACGCAATCCTAATCTGGCCAGGCGCGAAGAATCGAGATTTTTTGGGATGTACCTTTTCTGCGCCATTTTGAATAATTACAGATTCTATGTCACGTGCTCTAGCCAGGCGGCAAGAATCGAGATTTTTTGGAGGGATGTACCTTTTCTGCACCATTTTGAATAATTACAGATTCTATGTCACGTGCTCTAGCCAGGCGGCAAGAATCGAGATTTTTTGGGGGGATGTACCTTTTCTGTGCCATTTTGAATAATTACAGATCACTCGGTTCATTTGGTTTCTGACTACATCGGGTCATTTGGCGCAAAAATGGCCACCGAGCAAAGGGCTCAGTTCATTTGCTTTGTATACGTGACCGCCATGGGCGAGAGCAGAATGGCTCGGTTGATTTGGTTTGGAATGACTCGGTTGATTTGCTTTGTTAATTAGCAATTTCAGCATCAAAGCAGGACGGCAGTAAAGCTGTTCGGTCTGTTATTGCTAGGACGCCGACGTCGAGCTTTCCATATCAGGGTCGTAACGAGGTATATGGGATCAGGGATCAAAGGCCTAAAAAAGGGTGGGATCAGGGATCACAGCCTCGGATCCGGGATCACAGCCCTCGGGATCGGGATCAGCGTGTTTTCCATTGACTCAAGGATCATGCAAACAAAATTTTGTGGGATCAGGGATCAAAATTTTCATCACTTTTGGGATCAGGGATTAAAAATTTGCGTAAAAATACGGGATCAGCGATGAAAAAATATACCTCGTTACGACCCTGCCATATGCTCTTGGAGTAGTAAACACTATCCTGGTAAGGCTTTGACAATTTATAGCGATGAACGTTTTTAAGAAACATCGAATAAATTGTCAAAGGCTAAACAGGATACTGTTTACTACTCCAAAGGTTCGTTGCGTGGTGCTTGAATCCGCGGGAGAGTGGCGATTTTCTGTTCGTGGTTTAAGACGCTGTGGTGATTTTCGGTAAGTGTAATAATTTTTTCCAATTTCATTCGATGTTTCTTAAAACGTTCATCGCTATAAATTGTCAAAGCCTTACCAGGATAGTGTTTACTACTCCAAGAGCATATGGAAAGCTCGACGTCGGCGTCCGAGCAACAACAGACCGAACAGCTTTGCTGCCGTCCTGCTTTGAATTGCTGAAATTGCTAAACAACAAAGCAAATCAACCGAGTCATTCCAAACCAAATCAACCGAGCCATTTTGCTCTCGCCAATGGCGGTCACGTATACAAAGCAAATGAACTGAGCCCTTAATATGCTCGGTCGCCATATTTATGCCAAAGGACCCGATGTAGTCAGAAACCAAATTTAAAACAAGTTCAAGCGTTAAACAATGGAGATCAGTCTACAGAATGTATAATAAACAAAGCGCCTGTCGTACAAGCTGGGTAAAGTTGAACGCACTTCACTTATCTTCGATAACTCCTAGTTTAAATTTTTTAACCCCAGTGCAGCTTAAATAACAATGGCCCTAATTTGCACTGCAAAACAAAAAACTGAAAGACTGGTAGCATGAAAGAACGCATAAAGTTTTTACTGTAAGTACGGTTTCATGGGGAGATTTAATCTTTGTGGTCACCGAAGGTGATATAATCTCATTAAATATGTCGAGCTACCGAAAGTTTATATCATGTCCCAGTAATCATGTCATCGCTAGTATTACGTGGATCAATTTCCATTGTATTAAATTTATGCACACTATTCATTTCGCGCCAGAATAAATTTATTTGCGCCAAACGGCTTCCAAACCACGAGGAATAGAAAATATAGTCTCGTTTTCGCAACAACTTCTATTTCGTTCCTGTCGCACCTATTCGGCAGCTAGCTGAACAGTTCTTTTCCAGGATTTCATCATTTGAAGTTCTAATACTTAGTGCACATTTTAAAGAGAATCGAGAGGTGGTGTTACCGGAGATGTGATAACAAATGATGCATTGACTAGAAGGGAAGCTGAATTTGTCCGATTGTTTAGCGACCGTCTTCAGTTAAAGCAACTGCGGCTAAATTGCAACATTTTCGCACCAGAAATGGACGGTTTTAGTTGTTGTCGGCGTAAAGGGAACCTTTGTGGTTTCGTTTTGGTGCAATCGAAGAATGAATGCATTCATACGCGATGGCCAGTTCTTCCCGCCGTGTTAACTCTAAAATTTTCAGTTGAATTCGTCCTGGACTTTCGAGGATCATGAATCATTCACTGCCAATCACACTGGGGATGTCAGGTTAGTCCATTTACTTTTTCTACCCAGCGTTTTGTCATAAAGTGACCGCCTTTCACGCGTATGAAATCTTAGATTTTACCAAAAGTCAAATAACTGTGTTTTTAGATGAAAAGCTGGTGCCCGTATAGTAAAAGTCCAATTATTATATACACTGACCCTGTATTTTATATTATGAACGAGAGAAGTTCCGATTGTATGTATTTTGTTGGCTGCGCATAAATAATATTTGGTGCAATTTCGTGCACGCGCGCGCGAAATTTTATAACAAAGAGCTGGTCGCTAGTGTCAATCGGAACGTGCTAATACATGTAGTTTCATAAATTTTGGATGTCTCTTGGGGTGCAAAGCTATCTTTGTTATAAAGGAGGAAAGGCTCGATTAAAGAGCAACAGGCGATATAATTTTGTAAACGCGCGCGAGAAGCTCGCGAGCATCTTCCCGTACTCGGACAGTATGAATACAGTGTATATACATGTATTCATCTACATCAACATGATTTACTTGCAAAATCCTAATGGACATACAGCAAGTTTCAGTGCAAAGTGCGAAATGTAAACAATAGTGCAAACAAAAATAATGATAATGATTTTTGAGAACCCTAGAAATTTAGCCCTGAATTTTCTAGGATTTGTTCATGATTCGTAAGCCACTAAAGATCACAATGAAATGAGTGCGCTTAGCTTGCGGGATTATTCGCTTTAGAGAGCAAGTTGCGGCGGCAGCTAACGAGCAGCAAAACCGCGAAAAGAAACTATTTCATAGATAGTCGAGCGGGTAATACCGCGAGCGCGAAAATCTCCTCCTGTAAACATTACAGCTTTCTTACTTCACGACCAAGCTTTAAAAATTTGCAACCCTTCTTTCTTTGCTAAGTATCATAAATATACAGTGTCGGCAATATAATTCCAGGTAAATTGCATTGCATTCTGTGTGATTCTGACTGGCAGCCAACTTAATTAAATTTTATGCATATCCACCTGAGCTTGAAATATTCAAACACATTCAAGATTGTAGAGCAAGCATTTCTCCTGGAAAAACTGAAGACCTACACTGACTTGAACACTACAGTACTATAAACCACGCAGCCAGCTCGATGTAACATAAAAGTACTAATCATGCAGCAAGCTTACACTTAAATATTATTGTCCATCTGAACTGGTGGCTGGCACACCGCATAAAGTTCAATATATCATAAAAGTACTAATTTGTGCAGCCATCTTACACTTATATAATTGTCCATCTGAACATTTACTGGCACGGTGGCACACCTCATACAGTTCAATGTAACATAAAAGTGATTCTGCACCCAGCTTACACTTAATATTATTGTCCATCTGAACTAGCAATTGGCACATCAGATACAGGTCAATGTAACATAAAAGTATACCAATCATGCAGCCAGCTTACACTTAATATTATTGTCCATCTGAACTGGCAATTGGCACATCAGATACTGGTCAATGTAACATAAAAGTATACCAATCATGCAGCCAGCTTACACTTAATATTATTGTCCATCTGAACTGGCAATTGGCACATCAGATACTGGTCAATGTAACATAAAAGTATACCAATCATGCAGCCAGCTTACACTTAATATTATTGTCCATCTGAACTGGCAATTGGCACACCTCATACAGGTCAATATAACATAAAAGTACTGATCATGCAGCCAGCTTACACTTAATATTATTGTCCATCTGAACTGGCCGGTGGCACACCTCATACAGGTCAATGTAACATAAAAGTACTGATCATGCAGCCAGCTTACACTTAATATTATTGTCCATCTGAACTGGCCGGTGGCACACCTCATACAGTTCAATGTAACATAAAAGTATACTAATCATGCAGCCAGCTTACACGTAATATTATTGTCCATCTGAACTGGCTAAAAGTACTAATCATACAGCCAGTTTGCATTTAATATTTTGGCACATCTGAACTGGCCGGTGGCACACCTCATACAGTTCGATGTAACATAAAAGTACTAATCATACAGCCAGCTTACACTTAATATTATTGCCCATCTGAACTGGCCGGTGGCACACCTCATACAGTTCGATGTAACATAAAAGTACTAATCATACAGCCAGCTTACATTTAATGTTACTGTCCATCTGAACTGGCAATTGGCACATCAGATACAGGTCAATGTAACATAAAAGTATACTAATCATGCAGCCAGCTTACACTTAATATCATTGTCCATCTGAACTGGCCAGCGGCACACCTCATACAGTTCGATATAACATAAAAGTACTAATCATGCAGCTAGTTTGCACTTTATATTTTGGCCCATCTGAACGTAGCAGCACCCCTCATACAGTTCGATTTAAGATAAACTGAGTACTAATCATGTGCCCATCGCTATAAAAGGTAACAGCCCTTGCAAAAATCCTGCTTGTGCAAAAAAAGGATTTAAGCCCGGCTTTACCCCTAGTACGTGCCAGAGAAATTTCTCAGAGCCAACTGTGTCAAAATGGACAACATTATTCTTTATTAATTTTCTTGAAAGGTATTATTTTACAAGTGTGTGAATAGCTATGCCTCATATGAAAGGGTAATAAATAACCTTTCCAAATTATATGTTGCATTTAATTAGCTCAGATTAGCAAAATTATTCCACAATTGCCTATAAATTTAGCTCATATTATATTAGCTCATATAGCATATTAGCTCATATTGGTTCAAACTGATATGTAGTTCAAGAAAAAAGTTGAAAGCAAAAAGTTCCCTTGTTATTTAGAGCACCAGGGTCTTCCCAGAGTAAATCCATGCAGAGGAATCGACTCAGGTGCAAATAAATTTTTGTGCATGAAATTTGACCTAATTAATTATGCAAACATGATACGTGAAAAGATCTCATCTCGATTTTGGTTTCCTGTCGCAACAAAAAACACTTTATCCGCCAGACATCTTTCCAAAAGTAAGCCAAAACATTTATTCGAAGCAATAAGCAGATTTCAAAGGCAAATATCCTGTCGAATTGCCTTTTGAATTACCTTACAGTATGACAGAGTATGAACGGCCGTACGTATGTTTACACGTGTCAATTACTTCGATTCTTCGCTAGAACTGATCAATTTCAGATTCTTTATCGCTTGACATTCATCCATTGTTGCTGTCTCCATTATACAAACGCCAAAACATCGTTTGGGTCGACACGGGAGGATCTTTAAACTTCGGTTTCGGCGGCGAAGAAATCAGCTTTGTGTTTTTTTAAAACCCCGTCATGTAGTTGAGTAGTGAGCTGTCCAGCTCAAACTCGCTCAGTGATTGGCTTAGAAATACTGTCACGCTTCCCTCCCTCTACCCTCTCTCCTGAAAATAACGCAAACTTTTCCGAATTTCATCGTTCCTGAAGGAACGATATATTTTTATGGCCGTCCTGCAAGAACATTAAGCAGTACTTCCGTTGTTACACGTATGGCGGTACATGTATTGTATCCAGCATGAAATATTTGAGTCTCCATCATGACTGCAGTTTTGTAGAGAACGGCGGATGCAAGTGATTTTTGATATATTATTTGAGCAAGACTTGAGTTTCGGTTCTTTGGTGGATTCTCCCATGTGAAGCAGCCTGGAAGACACCACTAGCTCTAAAGGCACAAAAATTAACTAAGACTCAATTTTTGTAGTTCGCGCGCATCTCAAACCGATTGAGACGTTTATACACACAGTTTAAGGTGTTTCCCTCCAGTTTCCGTGCAGCTGCACCGACCATTTTTAATCGGCCGTTTAACTAACTTTCCTTTATTGAATTAGTATGAAACTTACACAAAGTATTGTATAAAGTTTGAAGTTTATAATAGTGTAACACTTTTGTAAATCGGATTTAAAATTGCGGAGATAAACGAGAAACATTGAAATCACTTGAGTCTAAATTCCCAGCGATTGCGATGGCATCTAGAAAAATGAAAACTATAACGATAAACTATGACATATGGCAAACAAAATATCTAAAAATTAGAAACTTTTGTCAAGCCGATTTTGAGTAAATCAGAAAAACATTTCGAACTTGTGATTTTGCATTTGTATGAGCACATCTACAAAATCCTCAATTAAGCTTATAAAAGTTTAATTTCTCAATCTCAAATTTACGTCAAAATGTGTGTTTATAGTATGAGATGAAACTATGAAAGTTTGAAAGCGTTTCTCGTTTTAGTTTTGGAGATTCGATTTTCTATAGGAAACCGTAGTTTTTTGACTGAGTTCTTGATATTGTAGTTTTAGAGCTTTTCTACATATTTCAAAAACCGCGAGATAGATTTTTTTTAAACTTTTATAGTCGTTTCTTTATAATATGAACAACATTGTCTCGAAGTTTCATCTTGATTGAAACATTGCAACATGGTCAAATAAAATAATAAAGTTCACCTAAAACGCGATTGAGAAGTTGTGCTTTGATTGCACGGTTGAAGGCGCACGTCGCAAAGACGCTTTAATTAATTCAGATGAAGTGTAACGCATTTCTGCGTGTTGAGAATTATGCAAATCGAGTTGACTTCTTTCTTTTCCCTACAATTCAAAATGTCGAGAGTGTCCAGTGCACGTCAAATGCGAATAAAAAAACTGCTTTCAAATAAACGTCCCACTGAAATTCGTGGGAATGATAAAAATAACGTGGAACACAGCCCCTAAACATTACTCCGCAAAACATGATGGTCACGCAGAAATGCGTTGCGCTTCACCTGAATTAATTAATTAAAGCGTCTTTGCGCGCCTTCAACCGTGCAATCAAAACACAAAGTCTCAATCGCGTTTTGGGTGAACTTTATTATTTTATTTGACCATGTTGCAATGTTTCAGTCAAAATGAAACTTCGACATAATGCTGTTCATATTATAAAGAAACGACCATATAAGTTTGAAAAAAATCTATCTCGCGGTTTTTGAAATATATAGAAAAGCTCTAAAACTACAATATCAAGGACTCAGTCAAAAAACTATGGTTTCCTATAGAAAATCGAATCTCCAAAAATAAAACGAGAAACACTTTCAAACTTTCATAGTTTCATCTCATACTATAAACACACATTTTGGCATAAATTTGAGATTGAGAAATTAAACTTTTATAAGCTTAATTGAGGATTTTGTAGATGTGCTCATACACATGCAAAATCACAAGTTCGAAATGTTTTTCTGATTTACTCAAAATCGGCTTGACAAAAGTTTCTAATTTTTAGATATTTTGTTTGCCATATGTCATTGTTTATCGTAATAGTTTTCATTTTTCTAGATGCCATCGCAATCGCTCGGAATTTAGACTCAAGTGATTTCTATTTTTCCCGTTTATCTCCGCAATTTTAAATCCGATTTACAAAATTGTTACAATCAGATAAACTTCAAACTAAGCACGATATTTTGTGTAAGTTTCATACTAATTCAATAAAGGAAAGTTAGTTAAGGGGCCGCTTAAAAATGGTCGGTGCGGCTACATGGAAACTGGAGGGAAACACCTTAATACCGGCCACGCTCCAAGCGTTAGGAAAGGTTTTATCAGGAAACACTTTTGTGCATAGTTGATCTTGTCAATGAACGTGTCAATATTTGTGGGTTAAAGGTTTTTATTTATGAATCTTGAACGTCTCATGGGGAGCAAAGCTGTCTTTGTAACAAAGGAGAGAAGGCTCGATTGTTGACGCAACAGGCGATATAATTTTTGTAAACGCGCGCGCGAGAACCTCGCGGGCACCACCTTCCCTTCCCTAGAAATTTTGCCCTGAATTTTCTGGAATTTGTCAGTGATTCGTAAGCCACTGAAGACCACAACGAAAGGAGTGTGATTAAACTTAAATATAAAGCCTGTTTAGCTTGCGGGATTATTGTTCTGGCGGTAGCGCTAAGACTGAGCGGTGAAACCGCCAAAAAATTATTTCATGGATAGTCGAACGGGTGATTAAGCGAGCGCGAAAGTCGCCTCTCGTGGACATTACGTCTTTGTAATTTCTCACGACCAAGCTTAAATATACAGTCTTTCTTTCTTTGTTACCATATAAATAATGTTGCCAGTTACATAAATATACAATGTCAGAAATATAATTCCAAGCAATATAATTCCAGTGATTTCTGACTGCCGGCTTACATTTTTATATGCGTCCAAATGAGCTTAAAAATACTAAGACTCAAGTTTCGGTTCTTTGGTGAACCTCATCAGTTGCTCGCATGTGAAGCGATCTTGTATACTAGCTTTAAAGGCGAGAGATTTTTTACTTTATTTGACGTTTGCACGCATTTCAAAACACACATTTCTATTCCTGCCGGCAGCATGCCACGCTCCAGGCGTCAGGAAAGGTTTTATCAGTTTTAGTAAAGGCGAAGCATTCATTCATTCTTAAAACAAAAAAATGAGGAAAATATTAGAAATTCAGATCACGCTTCGCATGTACGAGGCTATCAAGTTAATCTGGTTGATAGATCTAGAGCCCTCTCAGAATTTAGATTCACAGAGAGAAGTTAGCACTCCAACAATACCTTTTGTCACACAGCGGAGTCCGCCATCTAGTTTATCAAAGTTACTCCACAGATTACACTGTTTCTAAAATTTGATCTAATTTCACTACACGTTTGTACATTTTGGTTCAGATTATATTCACTTGGCGTTTTCTGGATTGTTTCCGATTTAATTACATGCTCCGTGACATTGAAACAGATTATGACACCTTGCCGGTCTCAAAGGGGAAGAAACATGGTGCGTCTTAAGCTGAGGTATGTAAGGAATGCTAGGAAATTTTCCTAGCATTCCTTAGCGGTACTTACAGTAGAAGCCGTCTGCGTTCTCCCATGGTAGTCATATGACGTCATCGTGCAAATGAATTATGAAATCATGCGTATGACTGACCGCAAGCTTCTTTGTTTTCGATGTTATACAGGAAGCAACAAAGTTCTTTTGAGAATGCTATATTGAATTGCTGCCCGTTCTCGCACACGCAAGGAGAAAAGATTGATGTATAAAGTCAGTTTATTGAAAAACATAACTGTTGATCTGGACTATCGGAGGAGACGTAAAGACAAAATGGGAGGCTGTATACTAAGCTACAATTGTAGGTCATCATAACCGAGGGTCCAAAGCGGCCCAGGGCTTGTTCATAATTGCTTTCTAAGGCCCGGTTCAAACGTAGAACTTCACATGTGCCGAATCTAATGCAAATGATCAAGAACAATAGATTTTGTTCATTTGCATTAGATTCGACACATGTGAAGTTCGACGTTTGAACCGTGCCTTATAGTCATTAAGAATGAGGAATGTTATCTTCGAAGCAATTGGCCTGCTCGCTGTAACAAACCCGGCGTACCGGCATAAAGTTATTCAGCACATTCGTCAATTTGGAAAATTGCATCTCTTCGCGACTGCATTTTATTAACTAAAGGTACAGTGTATATATAGAACGGCAACGTTACTGACTGTTTTTAAAACTTTGCATGGCTTTGCAATTGAATGGGAACAGTATTTTTCTGCATACTGAGAGATAATTACTAGCTGCCTCAGCATTTACCGTAAATGGACGATATTTTTGTTTTTCGCCGGATTTGACCCTAAAATCTTTAGTTTTACACGGGTAAACGACACGGTAGCTAGAAATGGGGCAGAGATGGCTGTTGCTTGAGATTTTTATAGTTTATATCTCGCTTCTTGTTCGTTTTAGCTTACCAGAGAGTGCATGCTTCAGGTTTTTTTTTCTCTCGTCGCTCATTATAGTCTGTTTATATATATTTACCTGCAGGCCCGTTTTGTAAGACTTAAACTAAGTGCAAAAGAACTGCTTTATTTCGAGCCTTGTCGTCTCAGATTAGCCACTTCTCGATTCGATCAAGATTCATTGTCGTCGTATGGCCACACAGAGCCGTAGCGATGGAACATACATGTATCTAAACAACAAGAGCTTCTGAGTTTATTAGTGGCCTAGCTACACTAATAAGGGTAAATTAACCGTCCTGTTTTGTTTCTTCAAGTATATTCAACTACATTAAATAATTTGACTGCCGATTGAACAGAAAAACGGCATTACTTAACTGTGATATATACTAGTGGTTCCATTTTGGAAGTGAAGTGCTGCCACATTTGGAAGCTTTAATCCATTCATTCCTGCGCGATTTCTCAGTTTTTAAACAAATCAACGCGAAACGAGGAGCGATGATAAACTGAGCAATGCGCACAAAAAGAAGAGCGAACACAGACTTGAAAAAACAACATCTCCCCAGTCTAGAATAATTAGTGTGAACGATTTTCGAATAGAAAACATCAGTTGCGATGCGAGGTAAATTAGAGCTGCGAAATGCAAATCTGGTTTTGTTTACAAAAGATCGCTTTCCAGACCAATTCTTGAAATTACAAACACAGGAAAAAAGACAGCAAATATTCTCTCAGTTGAAAGTTTTATTCAAATATCTATAAGATTACTCTCAAAAGCAAAACGCGTTAAGTTCATATCGAGGAAATTGCAACAGCTTCGTAACGCGCGCGTTGGCCTCGTTCGGAAGATCGATATTTCTAACAACATATCGAGTTTCAACTGACATATACATATGACCAGATTGCCAACCTACATTTACCTCACTATAAACCATATATGCGCAATTTTCAACCCATTTATTACACAGTACAGCACATATTTAATGACAAAACCTAATATTTTATTTTTTAACTATTTTGTCACGCTTGGCGTTTCATATTGATTTTGTATTGTTATGGATATCGGTGTTCCTATACAACTGAATTAATCACATTGTTGGACGTACGCATGGAGGAAAATAGTTAGTAAAATATAGATAAAATATAGATCTGATACTTTGCAAAATACTGTAACTAGACTTATAACATTTTTGCCTTAGTATAACGCTTTCCCTTAATTCTCCGAATTTTCCTGTAAAATGCGCGTCTTACATACATACCAGTACACACATACATACTTTATTTATGCGGCAATGTTTTTTATTTTCAACATAACGTTTGTTTATTTGTTTCAAACAGGGTGCAATTAGCAATTAATGAAGCAGTGTATAACAAGTTTGCAATGAACATTTCTCAAGTCACTCAAACCTAGCTTAGCAGTGAAGCTTTTCTGAGGAAAACAAAGCAAAGGTTTTCGTTGTCTTTAAAAACGGATCAGTTTTAGTTTTAATTTATCAGAAACGGTTGAAACGTGGGGCGAAAAAGTCAGGATAATGCTAATATTATTCTCAATGCTTTTGTCTTAGTATAATACTGGAAAAAACGCTAGCATGATGTGCAAAAAAGCCTAAATGTAGCCGGTTTAGCAATATCAAGAGTACATGGAGGTGCCATCGAGCTTCCTGCCAGCGAGGCTCTCGGACTCGGGTTCGCAGGCTATCGAGCTTCTCGTGCACGCGTCCACAAATTAACCCCCATGCTGCGCCTACAATCCAGCGGACTCTCTTTTATAATATTTATAATAGATACAACTTTGTTCTCTAAAGCCTTCCGCACACTTGAGGAAAGTGCTGAGCAAATTTCCTCGCGAGGTAGTTAGCTCAGCTGTTTCCTCAAGAGTGCGCTGGAGTTTTTGTGAGTTTTTCGCCTCGCGAGGTCGTGGGGCAAATATCTATCGTGTTTGATATTTTTTGCCTCGCGACATCTTGAATGTCGAGCTAGAAATTACGTGAGCTCGCCATGCAATTTTATTGGCTAATCGATTAATTTGGCTCGGCCAGATTCCCGCGGCGCCCGCACACGATGAGGAATTGTCTCACGAGGCAAAAAATATCAAACACGACAGATATTTGCCTCACGACCTCGCGAGGCGAAAAACTCACAAAGATTCCAGCGCACACTTGAGGAAACAGCTGAGCTAACTGCCTCACGAGGAATTTTGCTCAGCACTTTCCTCAAGTGTGCGGCAGGCTTAAGGCCCGGTTCAGACGCCGAACTTTTCATGAGCCGAACTTAATTCGAATTTGGAACGACCCAAATTAACAAAAGCACGCCTGTTGATTCAGACGCCGAACTTAATTCTGTTTGAAGAGAAACAAATCGAAAGGTCAGCGGTTTTGAGACAAAGAGTAAACAGGTCAAACATGGCGGACGATGCCAGAACATGCACCAGTCGTCCCATATAAAATAAGTTATAATAATTTATGCATTAGGTCCGGCTCATGAAAAGTTCGGCGTCTGAATCAAAGCCGTTCCAAAGCCGAAATTCCCGGCTGAGCCGTTCCAAATTCAAATAGCCGTTCTTAACTGATTCAGACGCCGAACTTTTCATGTACTTAATTCAAGGTATTAGTTTCGGCTCATGAATAGTTCGGCATCTGAACCGGGCTTAAGTGACATCCAACATTCATAACACTAAAGCCTGTAACTTTGAAATTTTAGCCTTGGTAACAGGTTAAACGTTTATTGACATAAATTCGAAATAACGAAAATATTCAAATTAAGCGTACAGTGGCTATTGATTACTACTTACCCACAGTAGGTAAATTTTACCTTTAAGAATTGTTAATAGAACTATATACTCCTATTCAGTGACAAGTATTGTATGTACACCATTTTAGGGACAAGCATTATCAGGACAACATATTTATATTGATGGCTGTTTAGCACAAGTATTGCTAATAAGTGCAAATCTTCGTATTTTAATCTTGAATACATGTGGTTGTATTTTCCTTTTGCAGGAGGCAAAGTGGAAACTCAAAAAATCGATATGAAACATAGAGACGTACTTCATGTTGCCTGCTTTTTGCTCTTAAGCTTCGTGGTAACTTCATTGATTCTTTCATATGACCTGAAATTTGTAGGTGACTTTTCAACTACGCCACGTTTTTTAACTATGCCACCTTTTGCGACTTCGTCACGTTTCTCAGCATCAAGGTTGGAAGATTTTAGGCGCGACTGGCTTCGTCAGCGGCGCGCTCGCGTCGACTGGCAAGGCATGATGGAATCCTGCAAAGATGATATGGCCTGGGATCCGGTCAAGTGGGATAAAATACACCGAAGCGACGCCAGCACAAGTGAAATCGTGTCTTGGGACATCAGACCAGCAGGAGAATTTAGCAAGATTTTTATTCAATCAAAAACGTCAGACAATCGAACAAAATTGATTGGCGGAGACACGTGGAGAGTGGATGTACAAGGTCAGGCACGTGTCCCGGCCACTGTGTTTGATCACCAAAATGGAACTTACGAAGCATTGTTTCTTCTCATGGAGCCTGGGCTCTATCAGCTGATGATCTACCTCGATTATAGTCTTTGTGATGGCTTCAGAGACCCGCCACCTGATTGGTTTATCAATGGTAACTCCATGGGAAAATGTCAAAACTTGTCAATTTTAGGACGGCCTCCGAATGATCACCTCCTTCTCCAGTCCTTCAAAAATTGGCTGAACATTACAGTACTTGAAGCGGAACTTAACTCATCATTATCCGGTAGATTAAAAAAAAAAACAGATCTCTTGCATTCACACCAACAGATTTGACAAATAAAACGATGAAGTAATCGTTTTATAATTTAAGCAATATATATAATTATAACAAGAACCTACCCAGAATCCTTTGCAATAGTAGTAAACATAATAATAATAGAGCAGTTTTCAATTGAGTGTGAAAAGTAATTACACAATTTCTTTGGTTTTTCATTGCTACGCTTTGTGATTGGCTAAAAAATCTCGCGCCACTTTCTTGACCAATCAGAAGTAAAACCAAAACCAATCGTGACTTGCTCGCACGCGTTTTCCCGCGCTTGGCGCCGCCGACATGTAATTGCTTCGAGGTCTGATTGGTTCATTGGATTGTTTACGACTGCTGTGATTGGTCCACACTCAATTGAAAACTGCTCTATAATAGCAATAATGATAAAGACATTGATAAACAGCTGAGAGGAGACCGCGAGAGGAGACCGTGAGCCTAATTTTGTGCACAACGATGAAAATTGAGATTTTTCTCTGCTTATCCAATTACCTCGTTTTCAAGTTTGAAATCTCAAAATCAACTATCCAATTATCCAATTATCCGTTATCCAATTACCTCGCTTTCACATTTGGCGGCCTCGTAATAGTTAGCATTGATTAGTCCGCTCAACATAAACTTAAATTTGGCTAACTTTGCGGTCAAAAATTCACCTGTTTTGAAACGCGTGTTGTTCAGCATTTCGACTAATTTAGATTAGAAATAATAGATCCTTCTTTGAGAGTTTTTTAACGTTTTGCTTTTGAATTCCAATGTTCTTGGTCTCTAGAATATTTATCGAGAAGTGACAACTATTTTTTTTTTCCTGTTTTCATTCTATTAGACAAACTTGAAGGCTTGGAGTACCGTTCTCATGCCTGCAAGCATTTATGGGATGGATTTGGCCGATGGAGAAAAGACAATTGGGAGCCATTGCTTGAAGGTTAGCAACGAATATTTCTATTGAGCATGTCACATTCAAGGGACTTTGCCACACTACAACACTGTCGGCCGATATGATTATTCCGTCAAGCTTGGGATGCTCGGGTTGGAAAACAGTTTTCTACAAAGTTTTCTTTTCTTTCTTTTTTCCACCGAAACCTCCAGTCATGAAAATTTATCATATGACCCGTACGGCCCTACAAGCCTTTTCTTACACATCAATAACCGGCAGCGAATAAAAATATTGCCACGCAAAAATTACATCAGTTTACGCAAATTGAGAGTTTTATACGTAGAAAGACAGAGTACGTCATATAAAATCTGATATAAAACACAGAAAAATGGCAGAGAATCCCTGCTTTTGTTTATTTATTTCATTATTGTGTTTATATAGCTGTGTATCCATTTAATAGTTGTTGTAAACCGCTATTTCGGCTTGACACTAAGAGCAGTTTTAATTTGAGTGTCAAAAGTAATTTCGCAATTGCTTTGGTTTTTCATTGCTACGCTTTGTGATTGGCTAAAAAATCTCGCGCCACTTTCTCGACCAATCAGAAGTAAAACCAAAACCAATCATGACTTGCTCGCACGCGTTTTCCCGCGCTTGGCGCCGGCTACATGTATTTGCTTCGAGTTCTGATTGGTTCACTGGATTGTTTACGACTGCTGTGATTGGTCAAAGTGATTACTTTGGTTTTGGTTTTACCACACTCAAATGAAAACCGCTCTAAATAGAGGTATTGATTCGGTCGATCGATTGATTGATTGATCGATCGATCGATCGATCGATCGATCGATCGATTGATTGATTGATTGATTGGTTGAGTGAGTGAGTGAATCGTGTCTTTTAAAAGTTCAATTCGGAATCAAAACAAATTTAACAAACACCCGACTGTTCAGTAGTTTATCTTTGTATGCAATGATCTTCCTGTTTCCCGGCGAAATACACTCTGCGACACGCAATCCGTCGACCTCATCGCCTGATGAAGACTAGCAGTAATAGCAGTTGAAAGCTTAAAGTAACTCCATCGTGAGACATATTAATAGGCATTCATCTAATTCTGGTGGACTTTCCGTCCCTAATAACTCTGTATGTTAATTTTTAGCGGAATCGGCTTACAAACTGCCAAAATATAAAGGTTTTTAAAGTAAGACCCCTAGCAAAATTTTGCCTAATGAATTTATGCATGATAAAAGGTATCGCCCGCGACCTGTATAACACTGTTTACTTTCTTTCTTTTGCAACAGAATCTAACACTGACTCCCCAGTGCCTTCAAAGGGCTATAATAAGTCAGGCACACTTTGGTTCTACGGTGATTCACTCGCCAAAAATGTATTTGATTCGGTTGTTAAGCTTCCTTTGTGTACAAAAGCCTACTCGAGATGCAGGCTCTCGTATAACTGGGTTTACCCCGTGCCGTGGGGTGCACGTCCAGACATCTGCAGACTGCCGAATGATGATTTGGACATTCAGACTGATAAGATCATTGGATACATCGTTGACGTTCTCCGCAAACCGGAAATGCAAAGTTACGACAGTACACTGCTCTTAAACATTGGGCTTCATATGGGATCAACAGTTAATTTTACAACTTATCAGAAGCTTATTGGAGACCTCATAAACACATTAAAGGAGACTACAGTGAATTCCCGAAGGGAAAACGGAGTTTCTAAGTACAAGGCTCGGGTTATTTGGAAAACCACGACTGCTGTAAGGCAGAAAGATAGAGCAAAAGCATTTTTAGTATTTTTAACCTCGCAGGTTAGTATAGTTATTAATTGTTGCGATGCATTTACTTACCTTGTTACCTTTCTTTAGCTCTGTTTTACCTTTGAATCTGTTGCCTTTTTGGGAAGCAGACTCATGCCTTTAAATAAAGGGATTATACCGCAAGAGCTCTAGTAACCCGTTTGTGGGGTAACCGGCTGGGTTGTTTAATGTCCAGAAGTACTTTTACATTTTATTAGGGTATATGAAAGACATGAAAAATTGAAAATTGTTAATATTAAAATACTAAATTTTATGAAAAAGTACCAAACGTTTCGGGATTTTCCCTTCTTCAGTGGTGGTAATTTCGTTAAGAAATACGTCACGACATCAAAATTTTAAATGCTTGTCTCTTGCATGCGCGCGTGCAACCTTCAGAAGAAACGAAGGTCAGAATTAAAGGTGATGTTACACGGGATGATTAAAAACGACTATTTTTAGCGCAACAATGTTGCGCTAAAAGTTGCGCTAAAAGTTGACGCCGTGTAACATGGGTGCGCGAACGACTTTTTTCGAAGAAAATCGTCCGCGCACCCATGTTACACTCCGTCAACTTTTAGCGCAACATTTAGCACAACATTGTTGCACTAAAAAATCGTCGTTGCGAATCGTCCCGTGTAACATCACCTTACTGAAACCGCGCGGTTGACAGGTACAAAGTTAGAAAATAATACGCATCTCTTACCGTTTCCCTTGCTTGTTTCCGCCGCAGAGCTTGACGCCGCGAACCTGCAACGTCATCCACAGAGTGTCCATTAGATTTGTTGTGCTCTGTGACTGGAAAACCGGGTGCACTCTTGGTAATACTCCTGAGATGTTCGCCAAAGCTTTCCCTAAGAGTGCGCCCAGTTTCGCCGATGTAAATGGCAAGGGAAGCGACGACAGGAGATGCAGTCAAGGCCGATTGCAGACAGGTGAAGGACTCTCTGATGGTGAAGGAGCCTTTTGGAGCCTGTAGAGTAAAATGTGGTTACAGGTTAGGCAGCGGTTGTGTCGACAAGGAGCAGAACCTGCGGGCGAAGTAGCTTGATTTGCGCAGAGGACTTCAATTCTAATGGACACTCTGCGGATGACGCGCAGGTTTGAGGCGTCAAGCTCTGCGGAGGAAAAAAACCAAGGAAACGGCAGGAGATGCGCCTTATTTTCCAACTTGGTACTTGTCAACCGCGCGGCCTTAATTCTGACGTTCGTTTCATCTGAAAGTCGCGCGCGCGCATGCAAGATACAAGCATTTAAAACTTTGATGTCGTGGCGTATTTCTTAACGAACATACCAGCAATGAAGAAGGGCAAAGCCCGAAACGTTTGGTACTTTTTCATAAAAGTTGCCACTTTAATATTAACAATTTTCAATTTCTCATGTTTCAACCAAGTGACACGCAGCCACCGATTATTTTAGCTCCAAATTCTAATATATGAAAGACACCGTAATGCTATTAAATGATATACTAATTCACTCAGGTCAATCTTTTTGTTTCCTTTTAGAGTGGTTTTCTGTTGAGTGTCGTTAAACCAAAACCAAAGTAATTATTCTGACCAATCACAACAAACGTAGACAATCCAATGAACAAATCAGAGCTCGAAGCAAGTGCATGTAGCCGGCGCAAAGCGCGGGAAAACGCGTGCAGGCAAGTCACGATTGGTTTTGGTTTTACTTCTGATCCATTGGCTGAGAAAGTGGCGCGAGATTTTTTAGCCAATCAGAACGCGTAGTAATGCTAAAGCAAAGCAATCGCGAAATTGCTTTCGATACTCCATTGAAAACCACCCTAATAATTATTATCATATGACCCGTACGGCCCTGCGAACCTTTTCTTTGCAAAACCATTGATGAAAGTCCCGTATGAGGGCCGTACGCATTTGCGCGAGCGGGCCGGAAAAAGGCGTACGGCCCTACTACAAAAGGGGACGGACTCGCGCGTTCAAATTTCAAGTAATTTTGTCTCCAAATTGGTCATATGATAAAATGCTTATTGACTAAGTTAGGTCGGGCCGGATGGGAAAATATTTGGCTCTCGGTCATGGCGTACGGCAACCTCGTTCCCAGGGCTTTTCCCTTCGAGAGAGGGGCGGCCCCTCTCTCGAAGGGAAAAGCCCTGGGAACGAGGTTGGGCGTACGGACCTCGCTACGCTCGGTCCGTACGCCATGACCTCGAGCCAAATATTTTCCCATCCGTCCCTCCCACTTAGTCAATAAGTACATATTTTACTTTTTTGTTATTTCAGCGAATTCTCCTTTTCAACGCCTACGCAACGTCAGCCATGTGCAAGGCCGGGTTTGACGTAATAGACGTGTATCCCATGACCGACTCCAATCCTGAAGCCTTGAAAGATCATGCTCATTATACAAAACTTGATGGATTTTATGACTCAGTGGCAACCTTGTTGGAAAAATACAAATTAAAAAATATGCTAGCCCCATAATTAGCCTGGTTGTATATCTTTATGTTTTATATTTTAATTGTCACCTTTTTCCAGCTTGAGCTTTATACGAAAGAAATATTTATTTATTTCACGTTTAAGAATATCAATATCGTTCGTAGATCTGGTCATGCAATGCTGACAAAGAGTTTAATAAGATTGGACCGCAACCATGAAGGCGCGGACCCTTATTTGGCCTAAACGGCCGTTTCGCCCAACAGGGTATGGTTGTCAGGGTCTTGCGTCTTAAACAGGGTATACGATTTCACTATTTAGCGTTTTGAACAGGCTGTCTTTCTGGATCAGAAGCCTTGAACAGGGTGTGAACGTTGGCGGTCCGCGGTCTACATGTGTGGTGCAACAACTTTTTTCAATCTAATTCTATGATGTAATAATATATTTGTATTATATTTACTAGCTTCATAAAAAAATAGGAGATGTTCTTGATCTTGAACAGGGTGTTGTATTTGTGCTAAACTCTTTATCAGGGTCACGAAAAACGGTCTCTTGTCTTATGGGGGGGGGGGGGGGGGGGGGGCTGTACCTAAATGCCATTTTTCCGACACTTAAGATGGGTTTAATGGAAGTATCTCGTTCACGTTTCAAGCAATCCAAAAACCGTTTGATCATCTCATGAATCTATGTTATGGGGTGATTTGCAAATTTTTGGATAATTTTTGGGCTTGTTTGGGAGGATATAGTTTTTCTCAAAGGGTTTGTAAAATTCTGAGAATAAGAAATATGGAAGATTTAATGAAGTTTTAAAATTAGAATTTGTAGTTAAAAGATGAACACCAAAATACTCCACTAGCAACCTGGGGTGCTCTTGCGTGGGTATTAACTGTCTGTTGGTGTTCGAAAAAATCATTTTCTTTCTTCTATCCCTTCTTTTAACCTCTTAAAATTTAATTCAAATTCAGGTAAAACCCCACCTTAAACAGGGTAGCGAAATGAACGGATTTTGTTTTTAACAGGATCAGGGTTCGAAGGCCTTGGCGGCACACCTCCACCCAAACTTCCCATAAGTGCCCCCCCCCCTCGCCCGGGGGGTGGAGGCTCTGTCCCCGAAGGGTTTTTTAGCTTAGGTCTAGATAAAATAATGGTATTGTAATTTAGACCTACTTGGATACTTAGGGGTTAACCCATGTATGATTTCAAAAGTAATTTTAAAAGAGAGTCTGAGAATCTTAAAAGTGTGAAGAAAAGCTTGCTATATATATTTTTTGAAATGCTATGAAAAAATCGCCAAAGGAGAGCTTGCTCCCTGGCCCAATGTCTTCTAATGTTCTACTCTCAAAACTTCTTGTTATACCTCCCAACTCAAACGCCTTTTTTGATTGGACAAGAACGTGTCACGTGCCATGGGTCAAAACAGTCTAACGCCCAAGGGTAACAACAACCTGAACTTTCGACTCGCACGTGGTCAGATCGTGCGCCTTGAAACCGCGGCAAATTTGTGTGCCAGCCACACACAAATTTTTGTGTTTTTAACAACCACGACGACCCTAAATGTTCCCCTCGGCGAACATTGAGGGTCTTGGGAAAAGAAAACTCACTGTTTCCCTTGGGACCAGTCATTAAGTGTTTTGTTTTACCTCCCAACCGAGAGGGTGGACTATCACTTGGAGCCCATAAACTCCTGGTATCACACATAAGCCCGGGCTTGGTATGGCAATCCCGTACCCAGGAGAACATCTGGTAAAATGTTAGGCTGTTCACAGTCCCCGTGTGTTGGTCGAGTTCGATCGTTCAGTTCATTTGTCCGCCATCTTGAATATCACGGCGCGATAACAACAGGGGAGAGAACGAAAATAACTTCTCTGGGGTGGGAGGCGGGGTAGGTAGGCAATGCTTTCTTCAGGCTTTCACAATAGGTGGTTTTCAAGTTACATTACGGCGGCCATGTTGGTGCACACCTGCAAAAAAAATTAAAAATTTTGTTATGTGAACCAACATGGCCGCCACGGCCTTGTCATTTGAGTCCCACAGGACTGAAGGTCACGTGAGTGAAAACCATCTATAAAATCTGTTAAATGAGGATCTAGACTACCGAAATGATTCGATTTAGCGCCCTCCTTCCCTGTCTAATAAGCGTCCCCTTTCTAATAAGCGCCCCCTCTCCCTTAAGTGTTGTTTTTGGCGACCAAAGCCTTGTCGTGACAGCCATTTCCATGCGAGAGCACACTCCCTCAAATGCAAGATAATAGCGAATTAAAATTGTAATCGTTGACAGGAATAAATGAGTTAAAAATCATCATTTTCGTGCTATATTATCTCACTGTTTTAGTATGTACAAAAACTTCCGCTGCGAGGTAAATATCCACTACTGGCCACCGACAATTCGGTGAATAGTCAAGTTGTTAACTACCGTAGTAGTCTGGATAAAATTCATCGCGTTCGCAAATTTGTTTGGTTATGAACAGCGTAAGCTTTCGTTTAGCTTTGTTTAGTACGCGCTCATTTTCCATGAAACTGACTGTAAGTAATATTCTACGAAAGCAATTTAATAAGCTACACGGATAGTTCTAGCAGCAACGTTAATTAAAAGCTCTATTTTTCGTCCTTCTCAAAAACTGCTAATATCAATATAAAGAAAGTAGCTCGAATCTTGAAGCTTTAAAGAGCTGCTCGCAAATAATGTAACCGAATGCCGGTTGTGTTAAGCGCCCTCCCCCCTCCCCGCTTATTAGTTTGATAACAAGACATTATTCCGGCTGTACCGTCTCATATATATAAGCAAATCACTTAGCAAACAGGAAAAAATACCAGGTTCCCATTTTTGGATATTTTAGTGTATTTAAAGAATACCCAGAAAAATCCCAAATTTTGGCAGAGTGAGACAAGTACCAACCAGGAAACGTGGTTGGGAATTCCCTAGTTAGGACTTGTCTCACCGCTTTTCCAAATTTGGGAATTTTATGGGTGCTCAATAAATAACCTAAAAATTCCCAAAATGGGAATCTGGTATTTTTTCCTATGGCAATTCTTTACAACAATTCACACCAAATTAACTGAAACAACGCGTCTTTATCACAACATTTTTTTTGCTTGCCTCACCTGAACCAAACAAAAAAAACTTGAAGTTGTATAAGCCCAGGGATTATAACCGATATTTTACGGTATGGACGTATTTTACTTAAGGTTACAGTGCCGACCTTCGGGGGTGTCTCCAGTATAACAGCTCTAGCGTCTTAAGATTACACTTAATATACCTAAACCCAGATATCAAATTAAAGCTTATAGAGCTGGCTATCTAAATATGGAAACCATTTGGTAAAAAAAAGAATTGTCGAATTTTTCACGACGTCTGAATTCGAATGTCCGAATCAGCTTTAAAACGCTACAACTCAAAGCGATTATTATATTTTGCTAATTTGATTTGTTCTCGGGTTTCCGGGCACGAAGCGCTAAAAGAACGTGTCGGCGATTTCCCATATTCAATTGCAGTGAAAAGTTATAGAATATTTTCGAAAAGGGGAGGAAAAAAGTTGGAATGATCGCACGGAAATGGCTCTTGACGAAAAAGTTTTCGGAATTAAGAAATTCGCCGACACGTTTTTGTTTATTATATGTTAGCCTAGCTTCTGTCCAAATTTAAGGAAAATCGAACAAATTCCCTTTGAGTTGTAGCTCTTTAAAGTTTCCCCAACAAGCGAAAAATTAACTTTGAGAAAACGGCGCTTAAAAAAACATATCGCTTAATAAACAAACTCCGCCCACAAAAGTTATACCGTCATTTCTCCGTCAATTTTCACTATTTTTCGATAATTTTTTTTGGATGAAAGTTCATTCTGTAAACTTTATTTTAACGCGAAAAAAAAAATTTTCAATAAATTTTCGATCTGAAGGTACACTGTAACCTTAAGGAAACTCTTCACGGAACAAAACTTGCTATATATGGTTCGGATTTTTTGATGTCTTATCAAGTGACAGGTATGTGTTTGTTCAAAACATTGTTTTCTATCAAATTGTTCATTTTGTCGTGTTTGATATGTGCTGGTAAACCTACAATTTGCTCAAAAGTTTCTCACAAAGGTGAAATTTGCTCAAGGTCAACTGCAAGAATTGCAAAAAGTCGCTCCAATCGCCCCGGGGAGGGGGTGGGGGATTCTCGGATCGGAATTCTCGGTGGGGGTGTGCCGCCTGGTTCTCCAAATCCTGTCCTGACCCTATTTCAGACCAAGACATGCCATTTTCTGCACCCGTTTTCAGACCTGGGGTAAATTCAATAAAGCTTTTACAAGTGCAATTTACAAGTGTAGCTATTGTTTTCAACCTCTAAAACAATGGCTACGCTTGTAAATTACAAGTGTAAAAGTTTTATTGAACTGGCCTCTGGCCTCTAAAATCCATACCCGTTTTCAGGCCTGGCCGTTTGAAAGTTGTACTCGGTTTGCGAACCCATTAAGTGACGTCAACATATTGTTTAAGCATTTTTAAATCATTTATTAGTATTTGACATTGAACATTGTTTAAGACACAAAATTCTAGACTAACTAGCTGCATATTGTGCTGTCATGAATACAGCATGCACTTATACTTATCGATCCGCATATGGCGGTTATATGACTGAATAGAAGAACAAAACAATGATGACAAACTGGAACGCGAATAGACTACTAGCAGTGCGGCCATTATACGTTCGCTAATGTTTTTTCGTTTCTCGCTCGACGGACTAAGCTGGGAAAGAGAGACTGCTCGTAGTCTAGAACGCGAAACGCGAATGGAAATACATTGACTTAATGTGTCATCATCGCATAGGTTAGAACGCCAACAAAAGATTTGTTAAAATTCAGCTCGAATGGTATATCTCGGTTATTTCTCTTTGTCTCCTATTCATTTGGAGTTGGAGTTCGCTCTCGTGGTTTCCTTGAAAACCATCCCCGATTTAACACTGCAATGGTCAAAAGGCTCAAAAGCCATACCCTTTGGGGCGGCACATACCTATATAGCTTATATAGGGGACTACTCCCCCCCCTCCCTACTCCGCCCTCCCCCCTCCCTCCTCCCCCCTCCCTCCTCCCCCCTCCCTCCTCCCCCCTCCCTCCTCCCCCCTCTCCTCAGGTCCAATCGCCAATGCTAACGGTTGATCAGAAGTTGTCGAGTTGCCGTGCCGTCCCGCGCGATAACAAGCAGTGGCGCCTGGGGCAACCTCGTCCCCAGGGTCTTCTCGGTTTTCAATATGGCGGCCCTCAAACGGCCATTTTGAAAACCGAGAAGCCCCTGGGAACGAGGTTGGCGCCTGGGGAAGAGGAGAAATGCCAGGCCACCAAGGCCCAAAGGCCAGGCTACTCGGTTACCGTCAAAAGATTTGAGAATCTTTCTATAAATTTCTTCTATGCGGTAAAAATGCCGGTTGAAAATCTCGAAGAAGAGGGTTTGCCAAAAAATCCTAACCTTGAACTAGCAGCCTGGCGTTTCACCCTTAACAATCCAGAAGGACAAGACAAGGAAGATGCGAAGAAAAGGCTAATGGACGCCATCAAAGAACATGGTATGTGCGCCACGATAAAACATTAATTGCTTATAATTTTTGCTTTGTCATGTCACATGTTGAAGTTGTAAAATTTAAATGTTGTTACAGTGAACATTTTAAGCGCATAAGTAATACCGCAAGTGGTTTCGTAAGTGAAATACATGTACTCAAGCGAAGGATTTTTTTTCTAGATTTGTGTGATGGTTTACATGTGTATAGTAAGCTTATATACATGTACATACAGTAAGCTTATGTATGTTGCAGGTGAAGTCTGGCCTCAGGTTAGATCAGTATTCAATCTAAGTTAAATGTGTACCCAGTATTCAATCTAAGTTTGGGATTTATAAATTTCACATCGTAGTTGCAATGAAGAAGAAAGTTTAAACCACCTAGTTTATGAAAAAAAAAAAATGATCAGGAACTGACTTCCAATTTAAATTTGTATATCAATCATACGAATTCCACCTTTTTTGTAGTCTTGATAAAGGCCTTCTCTTTTAATTTTATCGTTTTTCTTGTTCCAAAGAAAATCAAATAGCTTTCTTTTGATGATGGTCGCAATATCTCCAGGGATTTTTTGCGGAATAAACAATTTGCAATAGCCCGATAGATTATGAAATCCCAAATTTCATTTTGTAAAATAATTATTGAAAAACAAATGGTACCATGCAAAAGTACTGCCGAAGAGGTTTTAATTTGAATGGTCACACCATAGGATTTCGTTCACAGAATCAAAAGTTGACTTTGGGAGTCAAAACGTTAAATTGTTGTATTTAGCTTCTACATTCTTGTTGTACTAGCATTTTTGTTGTAACTATGAGCTTATTAATATTCTTTGTCACCTTCCTAATGACCCTCTATATAAGTTACTGATAGCACATTATCATATTTTTGGCAGGGTTGTGCTCTAGCAGTGCTCAAGAGCCTCAGGCTCCTTACTTTTATCTTCAGGCGACTAGGAAAACTTACTTTTGCCTAAAGCTTAAGTGCAGTGCACCCCAGATTTCATAGTCGGGAGCCTTTGGGCTCCCTGTGATTCTTCTTAGAGCACTTGTTTGTTACATTTGATAACGGTCTTGTACGTAATAAGAACCAAAATATTATGTTTACATGTACTCTTTGTTTGTTGTTTTCTTGCTTATACATGTACTTCTGCATATATTTTAAGTTTGCAAGAATGTTCTTTGGAGTTGTCATCATTTTAAGGGTTAAATAGTATTGTTATATTACTTTTGGAGTATACATGTTCACACATACATTGTAGGGCCCCTTACACTTATTGTTTCACATTAAGCCCTAAATTGAGATCCTTACAATGTTAATTACTTTTCATAGTCCTAACTAGATGTAAAATTGTTGAAAAAGCCTTGAAATTCCTATAACATGGTAACTATATTTTTACAAATCTGCTTGAACATATACATGTATTTTCATAACCAACCTTTGTTTTAGACATGGCACCGCTCTATCAAGAGTTATGTACTGAGTTAAAGTGGTCTGTTGACAAGGCTCTGCTGGCAAAGATGCAGGCAAATAATGAAGAAAAGTTCAAGAAGCTTGATGAAACCGTCAAAGATGCTGAGGAAAATTTAGGTGAAACAGAGATCAGAGATGCACTGTATGCTAAGGCAGAATACCTCTGTCAGATCGGTGAAAAGGTGTGTACATGTACATTTTAAAAGGAACAGTTTTGGTTCTGCTTTATTTTTATTTCAAAGCAAATAAGTCACTTTCTTGATTTTGATTAAACCTTTACAGCACAATGCGCCTTACCATACAGGGCTAAAAATTAGCTCCACAGCTTGGTGGCCAGTCGGGCCAGTTTGCTTGAATTCTTAGTGGCCCATCCCAAAATAATGTAGCCCCCAATTTCCTCTAGTTTAAAATGAAAAACTGAAAGTCTGTTCTCAAAGCGAAAACATGTGCGACTTGGAAACCATCCCACACAGAAATCTGAGTAAGTCTAGAGTCATGTACTCAGTCTATCACAAAATCAAAATGGCATCTATATGTTGTGAATGTGGATTGCTCATAAAACCACCATTAAAACGGCTAGGAATTTTCCACTTCAGAACTAAAAATTCACTAAAATTGATAAACTCAGGAAAAGAAGAGAAAGGTACATGTACAGCATGTAGTCCAATTAAACTACATAATTATTTAGTTTTATTTTAACTTTGTACTTCGCATAATTTACATTGCAGCTTTCGAAATTCTGAAACATAGTCGCACATCGGGCGATCAAACCTCAACTTTTGTTGGGCCTGGTCAGGTTTAAGTCGTTTTAGGCGACCATGCGACCGCCAATTTTTAGCCCTGCTATAAGCACCCAACAAACCATTTACAATTTACCCAATCAGAGAGCGAACTTAACCACAGTTACCAATGAGAATAATTATAAGAATTAGCTGGCGATATCGTGGAAACTTCTAAAAAGAAGTTTGTTGGGTGCTCACAGTAAGGTGTGTCGCTCTGTAAGCTCCAAGAGTGCCAAAAATCAAAATTTAAGACAAATTCCAAATTTCATTAATTATAAATTATATTGAATCTAGCAAATGGTATCATGTGAAAGTACTGCCAAAACAGGTTTCATTTGAATGGTCATGCACCATACAATTTTGTTGACAGACTCAAAATCAGAGTCAGAGATACATTATATTACAGGTAAAATCCATTCCCTTATAATCACTAAACCAACGTTTAACCCTAACCCAAACCCAAAAATCGCAAACCAGTTTAAAAAATTTTGTACTGGATGAAAATAATATTCTGCACTGGATCAATTATTTCGTACTGGTTGAAAAAGAAATTGTACCAGTACAAATACATGTATAAATTTGTACCATGAGCAAAATTGAACGACAACATCTGCATAAGGGTGTAACATTGACTCTGGGAGTGAAAGTGTTAACCCAGCTTACCTCTTGTCGTCGAACCTTTAATCAATAACACTATAATTTGGAGGGGATGTCCATGTGAAGGGGTGGTGAATGGTACCAAATTTGTGGGTCTCGGAAAATTATGGTCTGGTCTCATTTGGCAGGTACTTTTTCTGTCTCGGAGTCTCAGATTTTTTTCCGCACGGTCTCAGAGTCTCGGAAACTTTTGTCAAGCCATAAAGCTGAAAAGTTACAGTGTAATTCATAATTCTAGTTAATCTGGCTAATACATGGAAATAGCTACATGTATCCTTGTTTGTTGTTTGATAGGCAACCAAGAGCAGTTCAATTAGAAATGCAAGTCTCGGGCTCGGACATGTTCGGCACTGAATCTCGGGCTCGGATTTTATAACGTACAGCTGCTGCGGTCTCAGTCTCGGAGTTTGAAACAAGGGTCTCGGCGTCTTGGCGAGTCTCTGATTTTACCATTCGCCACCCCTATATGAAGTGGGTGTCTGTATTAAAGCAGGGTTTGACTGACGAGTGTATACTTATTACATGGGCCAGGAGGTCATTATTAAACTTTTGTATGTAAAAATTCCAGGAAAAAGCTTTGAGTGTTTTCCGCCTTGCCTATGACAAAGCAGTAGCACTTGGATACAAGCTGGATATCATATTTTATCAGATTCGTATTGGGTTGTTTTATCTTGACAACGACTTGATCACAAGGAACATAGATAAAGCCAAAATGTAAGTACTGAACATTGTATTCTCTATCGCTGCACTTAGCGGAATAGTAAAACATTTCCCATGTAAACACTAGAGACAATTGGAAGGGGAGCTGACCAGCCTTTGAGACCAGCCACTTTATTCTCAATCAAAATTTAACTTGTATTTTAATTTTTGTGTTTATGTTTTGGCAGTCTTATAGAGGAAGGTGGTGACTGGGATCGCCGTAACAGACTCAAAGTTTATCAAGGAATCTACTTTTTATCCATCCGGGAATTCAAATCTGCTGCTAATAACTTCTTGGATAGTATATCTACATTTACTTCATATGAGCTGATGGATTACAAGACGTTTGTCACCTATACCGTACTTGCAAGCATGATCGCACTGGAGAGGGTGGACCTTAGAGAAAAGGTTGGTTAAACCCTTCAACTCCCTGGAGTGCCATACATCAAAATTAAAAAAAAAAATCATTTCATTTTTATTTTATTATAAAATATCGAAAAACAAATGGTACCATGCAAAAGTACTGCTGAAGAGGTTTCATTTGAATGGTCACACCATAGGATTTCATCCACAGACTGAAAAGTTAGAACAAATGAGGTCAACAAATGGTACCATGCAAAAGTACTGCTGAAGAGGTTTCATTTGAATGGTCACACCATAGGATTTCATCCACAGACTCAAAAGTTAGAACTAATGGCACCATGCAAAAGTACTGCTGAAGAGGTTTCATTTGAATGGTCACACCATAGGATTTCATCAACAGACTCAAAAGTTAGAACAAATGGTACCATGCAAAAGTACTGCTGAAGAGGTTTCATCTGAATGGTCACACCATAGGATTTCATCAACAGACTCAAAAGTTAGAACAAATGGTACCATGCAAAAGTACTGCTGAAGAGGTTTCATTTGAATGGTCACACCATAGGATTTCATCAACAGACTCAAAAGTTAGAACAAATGGCACCATGCAAAAGTACTGCTGAAGAGGTTTCATTTGAATGGTCACACCATAGGATTTCATCAACAGACTCAAAAGTTAGAACAAATGGTACCATGCAAAAGTACTGCTGAAGAGGTTTCATTTGAATGGTCACACCATAGGATTTCATCAACAGACTCAAAAGTTAGAACAAATGGTACCATGCAAAAGTACTGCTGAAGAGGTTTCATTTGAATGGTCACACCATAGGATTTCGTCCACAGACTGAAAAGTTAGAACAAATGGTACCATGCAAAAGTACTGCTGAAGAGGTTTCATTTGAATGGTCACACCATAGGATTTCATCAACAGACTCAAAAGTTAGAACAAATGGTACCATGCAAAAGTACTGCTGAAGAGGTTTCATTTGAATGGTCACACCATAGGATTTCGTCCACAGACTGAAAAGTTAGAAGTATATACCATGCGCGATTAAGGAGTAATCCTTATTCTTTTGTTGAAACAATAGAGTTAGAACAGGGCTGGAAATAATTTTGGGACGTCCACCGGTCAAGATGACCGGCCAAATAAATTTTAGCTCGGTCATACTTCATTTCTGGCCGGTCAAGTATAACGAATTCGATTTTCCACAAGTACACAATAGGACCCCTCCCCCCCGGGAACTTTACAATAACGTTACGGTACCTTTGCTATAACTTTACGGTAGTTTCACGGGGACGTTATGGTAAATCTAACGTTACGGTAGCCGCTTTGCGATAATTTTACGGTGGCTTTCGTAACTATAGGGTAGTTTTACGGGAACTTTACAATAACGTTACGGTACCTTTGCTATAACTTTACGGCAGTTTCGAGGGGAAATTACGGTTAAATCTAACGTTACGGTAGCCGCTTTGCGATAATTTTACGGTAGCTTTCGTGACTATAGGGTAGTTTTACGGGAACTTTACAATAACGTTACGGTACCCTTGCTATAACTTTACGGTAGTTTCACGGGGACGTTACGGGAAATCTAACGTTACGGTAGGCGCTTTGCGACAATTTTACAGTAGCTTTCGCAACTATACGGTAGTTTTACGGGAACTTTACGATAACGTTACCGTAACCATAACCGTTTACGATAACTTTACAGTAGCTTTCATAACTATACGGTAGTTTTACGGGAACTTTACAATAACGTTACGGTACCTTTGCTATAACTTTACGGTAGTTTCGAGGGGAAATGACGGTTAATGTAACACTACGGTAGCCGCTTTGCGATAATTTTACGGTAGCTTTACGGGTAACTTTAAGATAACTCTAGGATAACTTTGCGATATTTATTAAAGTCATAGTGCATTGTAAACAACAGCTATTTTATTGTATTTCTAAAGTTTTGAAAGGATCACTGTGGATGTGACCGGTCAACATGACAGGCAAGACGAACGTTTGACCGGTCAAAGCCCCAATCAGGCCGAACTATGACCGGCCGTTATTAGGGACTTTAAGAATTTTGTTTCCCGAGAGATTCTCGGGAAACAAAATTCACTGTTTCCCGAGGGATCAGTCATTAAGTGATTTGTTATATAGCAACAAAAAAAAAACACAACACAAACGCGCCGAGCACTCGAGGTAAACATCAATCCAGTCACGGTCTGATCACGTGCGCTAGCGGGCAACAGTGCAATGTTACCCTCTGACGTCAAAATTGTTTCCCGCTTTCGCAAATGTTGCCCGCTTAGCACAATTGGCGGGAAACAGTTTGTTTGTTAGATGTCATGTAACCATGAATCAACCAATCAACGGGCGCGTTGTATTGAGAAAAACTCCAGCTATATAACAGCAAAACTAATTACAAGTCTGAGAATTGGGCTACTCATTGGGCTGTTAGATCATATTTTTTGTTCACTCCAGCAGGTCATTAATGTCCACTACACTGAGTGCGAAAATTCCTGACAATTTCTTTGTTCTTTTTTTTTCAAGGTTGTAAATGGTGCTGAAATCCTCGAAGTTCTTCATCAGCTGCCAGTTGTTAGCCAGTTCTTGTTGTCCCTGTACAACTGTCACTATGCAAATTTCTTTGTTGCTTTAGGTAAGGGTAAAGGGACACTGTCACCTATTTTTAGTATCACTTTGAAAAGCCAAAAAACATATTTGTTTCAATGGAAACTTTAAAATAACAGTCCAGTTTTGTTAACAAATATTCTACCACTGCACATAAACAAGTATTCGTTATCTTTGGCTGCGGATGGCAAGGATGGAAATGGATTGCAACTTGAAAAAATTGGCTATTTTTTTCAAGTTCCTCCCAAGAGTTGTGAGTATCCAAAAATGCAAAATTGCTTCGTGGCAAAAGCACTAATGAGCCATACACTCTTTGTCAAATTTTGAGTATTGAAAACAGCATTGCACAAAGGGTATCTCGTATTTATCAGGCTCCAATTCCCAGTGAAAGCTACCAAAGTTATAAAGGCTTGAGATAAAATAGTTATGCAATGCTTGAATTCTTAAAGTAAGAAGAGGCTTCAAGCAGCCTTTACTCATGCGCATGCGTAAGAAAATTTTATGATATATTTTAAACATGATAAGAAGATGTCCGACATGGAGAAGAGTTTCTCCTTTCATTCAGTCATCGTTCCTGCAAACCACGTTGTTTACTATTGAATGTTGTGGACATGAAAGCTGTACCACAATGAAGCCAGTGATTGTTCTACGTCTTATATATACCTAACGTGAACATTAGTAATGTAGGTAGGGTTGTAGGAGATGCTGTCGTGACACTTCAGTAACGCTGTTTTACCGGAAGTGGGAGTAGCCGGAAGTCACTAAACAGGAAGTCTATGAACCGGAAGTGCCAATTTCAAATATGCGTGCATAAATTTGCATGCCAAATCGTGACACCAAAAAAAATAATAATAATAATAATAATAATAATAATAATAATAATAATAATAAAAAAAAAGGAAAACAGAGCCCATTTTATAACTCATGCCGCTACGCGCATGAGTAACTAGCTTGCCGTAAGTCATTAGTTTACATCTGTTCTACATGTACTTCTTTTTCCTCTCTTCTCATGCAGCAAAAGTAGAGGACTTCCTCAAACAGGATCGACTGCTGTATCCTCACTGTAGGTATTATGTCAGGGAGATGAGAATTCACGTCTACACACAGCTGTTGGAGTCTTACCGCAGCCTTACATTGCAGTACATGGCTAATGCTTTTGGAGTTAGAGAGGAGTTTATTGACAAGTAAGCATTAACCCTGTAACTGTAACATTTGTAACGGTGCCAAAAATCAAAACTTCCTTCCTTCCTTCCTTCCTCCCTCCCTCCCTCCCTCCCTCCCTCCCTCCCTTCCTTCTTTCCTTCCTTCCTTCCTTCCTTCCTTCCTTCCTTCCTTCCTTCCTTCCTTCCTTCCTTCCTTCCTTCCTTCCTTCCTTCCTTCCTTCCTCCCTCCCTCCCTCCCTCCCTCCCTCCCTCCCTCCCTCCCTCCCTCCCTCCCTCCCTCCCTCCCTCCCTCCCTCCCTCCCTCCCTCCCTCATTAACTAAGTTAAATCACTTTTAACCGTATGAAGCAGGTTAAACAAATTCAGCTGCATCTCATTTTTCAACCTAATAACAATAATTATTTTAATAAATGAATTTTTATCATGCCACTTAATGTAATATATTTATTATTATTTGAAACAGAAGAATTAGTTTAAAGTGCAAATCATCATAACATTTAATCATTTTGATTGCCATTTCTCAGAGAGCTTTCACGGTTCATTGCGGCAGGAAGATTGAACTGCAAAATTGACAAAGTTGGAGGAGTTGTTGAAACCAACAGGTGGTGTAACAGTACTTTTTATTCGTTCGGGCATCTTTGTGATTATTTCTGCCTTCTTAAATGGACACTGCGTCTATTTAAAGCTGACCATACATTTATTTAACTATTATAGCGCGAAAGCACGCCTGATATCACCTAATTCTTAGCCGACGAGGCCGTAGGTTGAGTCGGCTAAAATTAGGCGATATCACGCAAGCTTAACTGCTATAATAGTTTTATAATTCAACAACACATTGATAACAAAGCACAGTTTGAAGAAAAAAATATTGAGGCCGGTCTGTCATTTTTGCATTCTCTTGTCAAAATGCGAAATTTACCGCCATCGTTGGATATACGTCAGGTAGACAAAGCGTCTATTGTTAACATTTTGACCATAAATTATTTGGGCAGTGTATCAATGTGTTGAATTATAAAATAACATGTATGTCATTGAGAGAATATCTTGTAAAGGCCTATTTACACGCTGCGATTTGTCGGGCCGATTGGTCGGCCACGACAAATCGTGCGCGCGCTCTTTGTACAGTGCAAGCATTGTACATGAACTTTTTTTTATTTCAAAACTTTTCTGCTAAGAACTTCTTGAAAAACAAATGATATCCAATAGGTTATTTAGGTTGTTGTTAGTTTAAATACTGCAGATATAATTTGTTTTGCGTGATTTCTTGTCCAGATTGCGTTTTCGTTCTTAAAATCGGCCCGACGCGGGAAAATCTGTGAAGCGATCACAGATTTTTTTCCGAATCGGCCGACATGTCGGACTGAAATCGCGCGCGCATCGGGTCGCCATTTACACGCGCCGATTTGCTTCACGATTTCTCGGGGCACGACAAATCGGCACGACAAATCGCAGCGTGTAAATAGGCCTTAACATTACTTCATTGCTTCCTATTGACTCAAACACATGCATCATCAGAGCATTGCATACCATGCATACCAGTGTTTGTCATATGAATAAAATTAAATTAAAAGCAATGCTGATAATCTTCTTTTCAGGCCTGATCACAAGAACTGGCAATACCAGGTAAAATGTTCTTTATAGAAGAATTATTGACAAGGTCATCTATTTTAGATCACGAGAACTACAGAATTCCAAGTCATGAAAGATAAAATAGGGGTTTTGGGGTGGGAGGGTCTGAAAATATTGAGCCTGCGATATGTAATGGTCACCTGCCTTACCCATGGGGATGCATCGCATTGGAGGGAGGGTAGGGGAGGGGAGGGAGTTGGACACAGGGTCGGGTCGGTGAAGCAAAACATCTAGGAGATGTTTTGTATTAAGGAGATGGCTCATTGGATCCTTTGATACAATTAGGGGAGACTCCCATTTGGATATAGTAAACACTTAATAAGTAAACACTGAATGGAAAGAGCCAACGGACAACTGCAAAGGTTCCGGATCCTGGAGGATCTAGTCAGCAAATTTACGACTGAAGTAATATAAGAACAATATAAGAAAGGCTGACTGTACAGTCAGCCTTTCTTATATTGTTTATTACTTAATAAGTAACAATGCGTGTAAGAACTAGGCAATCCTCTACTGTTCCGCGACATTTTGCTTTCCCCACATAATACATCAACCTATGGACAACATAGGTTTGAAATAAAATTTACTGAAACTATATCTTATAGCGATATTTGTTTTGGTGTTGCATTGTGTACCATTAGTTTTTCAATATTTTACAAAATGAAATTTGGGATTTTTCTTGAATTTTGATATTTGGCACACTTGGGAGTGAAAGGGTTAAATGGGGAAACCGAGACTACCCTAGCTCAACAATGTGTAATATACTGTACTAGGAGTTTCAGTACTTTGTAACGTCCGTTTGTTTTCTTTTTTCATAGGCCACCATAAAACAGGGCGATCTACTTCTAAACAGAATCCAGAAACTCAGCCGAGTGATAAACATGTAGCAAGAATGAGTTTTCTTTTAAAACTTTTCTCCTGTGTAAGATGAAAGGATAGGGTTAAAGTTATTTATGTTTTTGTAATCAGTACCAATGTAGCCTTTTCATTTTAACAAAAATAAAGCCATTTTCTGGTTGTATATTATTTCACGTATTTTTGTGTGTTCTTGGCCTCGTTCCCAGTCATCCCGGCATCCCAGAGCATCTTTGCTCTGCAAGCGCTTTGAGGTCTGGGAACGAAACTGTGGTATAGTTTTGTTGGTGGGAGTGGAGGGGGGGGGGGGATCGTGGGGGAGGGGACAGGAGAGGTTACAGAGCCCGTTATTACCTGATCCAACGCTTTTGCAGTATATAAAATGTAAAAATTGACGTCAGAAAAGATTCGCCAATTAAAGTGTCTATGATGCGATTTGTTTTCTTTGTTTTTCTGTAGTTTATTATGTCCAAAGAACGAAAGTAATAATTATTTCCTGAAGAAAAGAAGGAATACCGTTTTGTTTAGCCACTCAACGATGCGTCACTTTGGTTGAAAACTGGCGCCAATTTTTGGAGAGCCTAGTCCGAACTGGTGGGAGTGAGTGATGACGAAATTACGTAGAAAGGATGACACATTGGTTTGTTTACGCTATAATTCCCCTGGAATCCTTTAGTGCGATGGTCATTTTTGCCAGCGTTTTTGGCCGTACAAATCAATCAATCAATCAATCAATCAATCAATCAATCAATCAATCAATCAATCAATCAATCAATCCTTTAGCTTTAGAGCTAGTTTCCAGGTTCGCCACGAAATAATGAAGATAAAAGATACAAAATAAAACTTCATTAGAAGTGTATAAATTGAAGTTTAAGTTTATAAATTTAAGTTAAGCTTTAATTAAAATATGATTACCATTAAAATAGTTACAATATTTATCTAAGAGTATAATATAAAATATAAAAGTAGTGAAACGTGTCTTAAAATTGTCGCACATCACTCTCATAGTCCCGTGAGATTTAATGTTTTTAAATTGTTCTTAAAAACTATGTATGTTTGAATCTTCCTCGACTCGTCTGGTATCGAATTCCACAATTTCGATGCAGTGTGCCTCCATGATCCTAAGCTATGGTGTATCGGTGTACATAACGTAAACTGTATTCCATTTTTGGCCCGCCCGGGTAGTCCAGCACTTGTTCAAACGATGTCAGTGACTCGCTATCTTGTCCCGCTGGGATAGGGATAAGGGATAGGGATAAGGGTTTGGGGCATTGTTCAAGTGATATATCAATTGTATCGTTCGCCAATCACAGAATCATTTGGACAGCTACGGGGTCGCCCATTTTTGGGGGAACAAGTTGTCTTTCTCTACTTTTGGGCAAGTCGAACCGTTATTTTGAAAATACCGCTTTCGCGAGCCACGAATCAGAAAAACAAAGTTAACAACATGCCAGTGATTTTAAGAGTTTTTATTTCATTTTCATCAGTTTTTAGAGCCCTAAATTTCGCCTTTAGTAAGGCTAGTTTTACAAACCGATATGGCCATTACAGATGCACAGGAACCCAGACAGAGGGTGGTAAGCCTGTGACTTAACATGCCGTATCCAGTTAACTGCATTGTCTTATATCCCAAATGTGTTGTTTAATACCCCGAATTGCTTCTTGATATCCCATCTTTCTGTTATTTTCACCAGATATATCCTGTATCTCCCCCAATATCCCGTAGCTCGATAAACCCTAGTGAGGTATCCGTTGGGGTGTTTACACATTTGATTTTTTACGCGCAACTTGTCTCGCCAAAAAAAATATTGGTGCAAGTTGCACGCACGGTTTTAATGTGTAATACCCTCTCGTGCAACTGAATTTCTGTTGTGTTAAGTTTCACAAAAATTTGAATCGTTGTCTGCTTTCTGCAACAAATTTCTTTAAGTTGCACAAAAAAAATGTAACATGGCTCTTGCAACTTGTTTCGCCACTTTTAAGTCATCCATCGATTAACACATTTTTTCCCGTGAGAAAAGTTGCATGGTAATTGTAAAATGTAACACTGTACGTGCAACTTGCAACAATTTTTTTGCGACACAAGTACGAAAAATCGCTATGTAACAGCACGTTAACTGATTCAAATGACGCTTGCGTGTACATCAATTTTTTTAAAAATGTGTATTACTTGTCTTTGAATAAATTCGATCCGTGCAAAACTGATGTGCAAAAAAAAAAAAAAAACTTAAGCCACCAAACGTTCTCTTTCACAAGGCACAACTTGTGCATTTAACTCCAGTCTGTGTTTAAATTGAACACCACACAAAGGCTGTGAGCTTTCTCATTATTGCTCACAAAATTAATGTAAAAGTACTACGTGAGAAGCTCGCTGAATGAGTGACGACTGTGTTTACAGAATCTATCACCTCAACATTTAATGTGCTTTGCTTCAAAGATATAAAAACAGCAAGAAAATAGGCATTTGATGTGCTCTTCAAGATTTCTTGTGATTACAAAATTCATGATTTCAGACCTGTACAAACCCTGTCTCAATATTGATTCACCCAAAGCTATTACTAACTTAATTTTTTTTTACTTTGAAAGAGAAAAGATTTTCAGTGTACGTACATTTCTTAGAGACTGGAAAACGCAACAGAGAATTTCACTAACATTAATTCATTTTACCATTTTTAAAAATTAAGAAATCGAAAATGCTTTCAGTGTTGCAATTAAGTTTAATCTAAAACGAGTGACAGTTTGGGACAAGAAAAGCCGTGCTTTGCATTCTCTCGAACTTTTTCAAGCATTAACATAGCTTGGCATAGAAACAAACAGGGCCCAGTTGTTCAAAACGCGGATAGCGCTATCCACTGGATAGTGATTTATCCGGTGGATAGCGTTATCCACTCTTTGAACAACTGGGCCCAGAGGTTTATAATTATTGCCCAAAATAGTATGTTGCTATAAAATTATGGTTTCATGTTTTTCATCAACCAGAACTTGTACACTACTATTATCTTGTACCATTTATTAATCCTGAACTTTCTGAATAATTGCCTTTTTGAATGAACATTTTAGTGTATGGTCTGAAATTTCCTAACAATAATACCGTGAATTTTTCAAAAAAGTGATTCAAACTTGTAAAAAAGTTATGGTGACTACATTCCCTTAATAAAATTACTAGCACTTAAATAAAGTTACAAATTACATTGTAGACTTAACACAAAGAACAGTCTTGTCTCTGACTGTTAATTCCATTCTTATTAAACATACTTAACAATAATAAGATTATTTTGCTCTGCAGTGGGTTCCCACGGTTTTAGGGGAAATCCAGTCAATAGCAAACTAATCACTAAGCTGTGGGAAGAACTCGAAAAAATTACCATTTTCATCCTGGCCAGCCACAGCTAAAGACACTTCATTATAGTTTTAGTGCAACAGTGTAGTCATTGTTAAGTAACAAGCCGTGTAAGAAGTAGGCAACCCAAATGCACGGAATGCAGAAAGGTGTGAATTGTGCTATTGTTGAAACCGTCCACCTCATTGGCTAAAACATGAAAATCTACCATAACTTCATCAGGTAGCGCATTTATTTATCTCTAGTTTACTAATTGATTCCCTTTTAGTGAAAACTATTGTGATTTTTAATGCAACAAAAATTCTATGTGGGGAACATGGAAAATTAGAAGTCTTTCTTGGCCATTGTTTTGGAGTCTCACGATTGGATGAAATCTTGTAACACAAAAGAAACATCGCTTTAAAATAAAGTTTCAGTAAATTTTATTTCAAAACCATGTTGTCCATAGGTTGACGTATTCTCAGTACGAAAATCTAAACATTCTTATGTGGGGAAAGCGAAATGCATCGGAACAATAGAGAATTGCCTACTTCTTACACGGATTGTTACTTAAAGTGTATATGACATGATTTTTTTTATTTGCTTCATGGAATCTGCATGTTGTTCTGATAAGAACATGTAAAAAAAAATAATATTGATTTGAAAAGCCGTTTACACGGCAGTAAGATCGGGTACGGAGTCATAAAAAAAGTGGTACAGACCGCATAATTTTAGCCGTTTACCAAATAATGTTCTACTACAGGTGGGACAAAAAAAGGCCTAAGGACCAAGTTTGGAAGGTTGTGTTTACACTACACTTTTAGGGGGACCGGATCAAACTCTAATCCCCAGAGGCACACATATTTTTACTGCGCATGCAATCAGCGAAGTTATTATAAGCTGACGTGAGAAATGAAGAAACTGGTCTGGATCCGTGTTTTTTCAGGTTTTGGGGCCATAGACGTTTAAAATGAGAAAGACTGGAAACGCAACTAGCATTCTGATATTGATGTCACAGCTGACTAGATCTCCAGTCCTTCTTCCTGCATGGTATATACCTAATTCAATAAAGGTTGCTTTGGTCATTGGTAATTGGGCATTGGGAAGCTATTGTTTGGCGGTCACTCAAGCGAATCATTGCATTGTGTTCCGTATGCCAAATGCCAAATCCCAATTACCAATGACCAACTGCCACAGCAACCTTTATTGAATTAGGTGTATATTGTACCTGATCAGATGTGAAATAAAATTTTTAAGTTTTTAGATAGCTGAAACAGGAGCCTAAAAATCTTTTCGCACGCTACAAGAATCATGAATTGATTCCTTTCCATTTGCTTCAAACAAATCTATTGCGATTTTCATTCAATATTTTCTTCTTTTCTGCAAATGTGATACGATTCAAGACTGTCAATCGCACCCGACTTGCATGGAAATAAAAGAAGCCATGCAAAAATGCAATCTCTGTCATTGTTCTGTGTTCGAGAAATAAATCATTTTCTGGAAAAATTCTTCCAGTGTCTCAAAACTCGAAACTCGAAACGCAAAACTTGATACTCAAAACTCAAGGCTCGTGTTTTGAGCCTCGAAAAAAATTCCAGGATCGAGTTTCGAGTTTTGAGGATCGAGTTTTGAGTGAAGACTGTCAACTTACCTTTGACAGGTACTGTATCAAAAAAATCTTTTTTCGACTTTCTTAAATATTATCAGAACGCCATGTAGATTCCATCAAGCAAATGGAAAAAAATCTGTCATAAGAAAATTATACACTTTACAAAACTGGTCTATTATTTTCAGGCCTCCATAATGATACAAACTGGTTTTTTTTTTTTGGCTCATTGTGGTATTATTAAATATGTGACATTGCCTCTTTAAGCTCCGGCATTAAGTCTGTTTCTGTCACGATGATGACTTTTTGTGGAAGTATACATTTGCGCATATACATAACAGAACGGTTGTGAATGAATTGAAGTAGATCATCTTCCTAAACTTGGGATCAACATCTCCTTGTCTGTACCAATATATCTGTAAAGAAAAAAGCATCTTGCTGAGAAAAAAAGGTTCAATTTGATACATAAAAACTCAGAGACGAAGGCTGTACTCTTGTTGACAGCTTGCTCTCTGAACTATCAGAAAATGAATTAAAAAAAGTAACAAGTCCAAAACTTCTTGAACCAGCGTCTGGCTTCATTTATGTTCTAATGCTCGAAATGAAGAAGACCATTGTCAAAGCTTGCTTTGTAAAATCAAATGTGTGGTCTCTTTTCTTAAAATTAAAGTTGAAATGATTTATGACACAGTGCCAAAAAGATTCAGGAACCATGAGTGTCAAAATTTTGATGCAAGTTCTTGTGAATTTAGCACTATTTATCAAGGATATTAGGTAGGCAAAAAGTTACTCTGTCGGGTGGTGAGTGCTCTCAAAGTCTCCAACCTTGCTAATATGATGACTCATAAATTAATCAACTTAAAATACTTATAGGTAAAGTCGCACTCGAGCCACAATGGCCCACATGGCCGGAGCTTAACCCGGTTTCTGTAGCATGAAGCAACTAGGAATATTGCTACTCCCCCCTGGATGGGATGCTAGTCCATCGCAGGGTTACCCCCAGCATTTTATCGCCGGTACCCATTTATACACCTGGGTGGAGAGAGACAGTGTGGAGTAAAGTTTCTTGTCTAAGGAAACAACACGACGGCAGAGACCAGGCTCGAACCACCGACCTACCGGTTGAAAGTCTGACGCGCTAAACACTAGACCACTGTGCTGCCCACAAAATACTTATACAGTGTAGTAATCATTACTTACCAGGGTGAGTTCTGATATGCAGATTAATGCAATGGTGAAGGCAAGAAACACATTGATGGCAGGGGGAGGGAAGTGTGGGAACACCAATGAACTAATTAGTGTCTCCTGAAAAATATAAATTCCAACAAAATGAATACAAGTGAAAGGACTGTGTTTAATGAAACTGTTCAATAATCACACACTCCCACTGATTATCCCATGGTGGATCTAGGGGAGGGCCCCAGTCAACCCGTCCCCCCCCCCTCGTCCCCCAACCCCCTATCTTGCCAAAAGTTCCAAAGGGTTGAAAAATTTTCAGTATCTACTTTATTACTACCCCACCCCTCCCCTGCCCCCCTCTCTCCCCCAACCAAACTGATGATGAATGTAACTTTGCAGATAGCTTCAGAGATAAGGATTTCTTTTAAAACAGGTAGCTGGTTATGGCTTCACAAGCAGGCCTTTGGATTATGGACTAGTCATTTGTAAATTAAAGTTAAAATAACCAGTGAAGAGTTTGTACATGTACTTAATACCCTGCTGTATTACACAATTTTTCACTGAATATTTGGTGACAATCGGTGATATACACGTGGAAATAAAGTAAGTGAAATGTTGTAGTTTGTAAGCATTCAAACAAATATACCCAGTAGGTCATTGCTGGACAACACAGTGTTCTCCCAGCTCATTCACGCCAGGTGGATCCCCTGGCTTGATTTTGGAAAAATAGAACGCCACCTGTCGCTTGGAAAAGATGTTGCCATGTTTGAAGATAATAATGTTGAGTAGTTCATACTTTGTTTTTCAATCTTACTTTACTGCCAGGCAGTGGCAAAAGGTTGTGCCAACATCATCATTTGTCTTTTAATTCAAGTTGAATACCCTGGCCCTGGCCTCCTCAAAATCCTGGCAAGAACGGGCCCTGGTTCAACAGTTTTGGGTGCAAAAGTTCCCCTTAAACACAGTCGTGTATAATACGTCAGCTTTGAAACTGAGGTGTCCAATCATTTAAGGTTACATGTATCAGTTAGGACCCAATTGCCACATGTTCAAACTTGGATGAAACCAATGGTATTTTGAGTAACACAATTAGGATTTTCCTGAAATAATCAGGCAGCACACCTTACAACAAAACCCCAAGCATGCAGATATTTTTTTTTTATTTGAAAATAAGCAACCAGTATAAACTTACACAAACTAACAGGACAGTGGCACCTCCAATGAAGTAATTCAAGTAGCGATCCTGCCCAAAATAAAACATTAATATTATTATTAAATAACAATAATTAAAGGGGCTTTGTCACCTATTTTTTACTATCACTTCGAAAAGCCAAAAAACATACAGTTAAACCTCTATTAAGAGGTCACCCTCAGGGAATAGCCAACTGACCACTTAATGGAGGTGACCGCTCAAAAGAGGTCAAATTTACAGTAAATAAGGGGAGCGATTTAATTCCAGGGATTTGTTAAGTGGCCGCTTAATACGGGGTGACCGCTTAAGATGGTGCTGCTTAATACAGGTTTCGAATGTATTTGTTTCAATAGAAATTAACCTAAAAAAATGGTCCAGCTTTGTTAACAAATACTCTACTAGCACACAGAAACTTTTATTCATTATCTAATTTTGGCTGTGGATGGAAATGGATTGCAACTTGAAAAAAAAAAATAGCCAATTTTTTCAAGTTCCTCCCAAGTGTCGTAGAAAAAACACTTGATATTTTTCCTTCAGTTGGTGCTTCAAGAGCAATACAGCTTTATCTTTGAGCAAAGGTGTACTTTGTCAACTTTCTGGTGTATTTTGACCAAAAGACAGCAAAATCTGCATGACAACGCCCCTTTAAGATGAGGGAAACAATAAAAACAAGAAAAGTAATGCGAAAGACGCAATGCTCGTCATGTCATGAGTGTGGGACAAGTCCTTGACAGGAATTGAACCTACGACCTTCTACCAATCTGATCAGATGCTCTCAAACCACTGAGCTACAAGACTTGTAACGAACTACTTTAAGGCCATAAATATTGAACTTAGATACAAAATTCTGGAATTTTTTGAAGAATTTTAGACACCAAAAATTTTGGTAGAAATTAATTAGAAACTGACATATCAGCTTTGGTGACCGTGACAAGCAAAAACGTTGCGGAAGGGTTCATTTTGTGTTACCGCTGACCAATTTGAGGGCTCACCCTCACAGTAGTGTCTTCAGTGCAACTAATCAGCAGTTTCCCACTCAAATTATGCTTTTCATGAATTCCATTTCTGTTGGTATATGGCTGATTCCAGCGAGCCATCTACTGGCTCACAGTCAGAAACAAGACAGAAATTTTAAGAATTTTCGAGAATTTTATAAATTTTTGAAAGAACTTGAGAGCTTTTTTGGAGAAATTGTGGAAAGAATTTCTGCTCATTTTTTGGGAATTTTGTATCAAGTAAGCCTAGTTCATATAAATACAGAAGGATGCATGTCAGAGGGTCTATTATACTCTGGCGGGCTGGCGGTTTAAGCCGTTTTTTTAGTGTAGCTTTGCGGGTACATTCATATTTATCCGGCGGTTTACGGTCCAGAAATATCAGCGGTTTCGGTCTTGAGGAAAAAACCAAAGCGGTTTGCGGTCTAGGAAGAACAAACTATGGCGGTCTGCGGACTGTGCGACCCCCTATAAATTATAGACCCTCATGTCATATATGTGTCGAAAGTAATTTTGAAATTACTCTGGTTTTGCATTGCTAGAATTTGTGATTGGCTAAAAAGTCTTGCACCACTTCTCAACCAATCAGAAGTAAAACCAAAACCAATCGTTGCCTGCACACCTTTTCCCACATCTACCGCCGACTACATGAATTTGCTTCGAGTTCTGATTGGTTCATTGGGTTATGTGATTAGCCAGTTGGTAATTACTTTGCTTTTGGCTTTACAACAATCAATTGCTCCGGGACAAAGTAAAAATAAAATGAAACTGGTCGGATAATTTTCATACCAAAAACATTTTTTGAGCCACAATTACACAGTACTGTTATTAGTTTAATTTACTTAACTTGTTTAAATTTTGCATTTAGAACGTTTCAATAACGAAGAAATAATTCAGAAAAAGTTAAATTCTTTAAAGCAATCATGTAATAAGCTTAATTATAAACTAAGTATTTGTTGTTGATGTTTGCACGTGATACGTACAAAAAACTCGTGACCTCGCAAATTCATGCATTTACACGCGCGCAAAGCTGATTAACTCCAAAACATTGCAAAATTACACATACCCTAGGCCTCGCTTCGCCAAATAACGGCTTGTCCATTCCATCGTACATGCTTGGTGGTTATAACATGGCAAACACAATTATCGAATGATCAGACTTGTTTGCAGTGTAATAAATAACACACTTAACTTGCAGTCGGACAACGGACGTACTAGCCAAACTTTTTCACCTCACAGCCTCGCAAAATAGAATTTCTCAATCCAGTCGACCAGCTAACAGATTCGTTTAGAGTTATCCACAGATCTCAACTGTCTTTGATTTTTAAATGGATTCTTCTTGGAACGACGCTAAGTTGTTCTTTTCGACTTCGCAAGAATTTTATACGCCCGCAATGCTGGATTTCGTTCAGCAGGTATATTTACAGCGCATGCCTAGGTGCACGTTCTTTTCGAATCCAAGATGGCGGCGTTGTCTCGCGCTGGAAATTTGTCTTCTTTTTGCAGAAAATGCGCTGGGGTAACAAGCAGATCCTGGCTTCGATCTCCGCAGGTTTGTTGTGGAATACTTCACGTTTCTTCCTATGATTTTATGGTGGGCTAGTAAATTATTCTGTTGTTGGAATTGTCGATCATGCAGATATATGTGCGTGGCAATATTTTTTAATAAGCTTACAAAACTTGATGTAATACACGCAGCGGTGATTTGCATAGAGTAAAATTCATGCTATGAACTGCACCTCGTTGATTTACAAAGTACTTGGTTACTCCTGTTCACCAAGAAGCATTTTCAAACAAAGTAAGCATTGATCGTGACACACTTGCAAACAAAATGAAGACACATTTAAGCTGTATATCCTGACATGGTATGGTTTTCATGTCATTTTGCTTGATTGAATCTGCTTGGTGTTCTGATAAGAAAATAGGACAACGATTTTTGATATTGATTTTTTAAGACTGTTCACAGTCGCCTATTTTCCCGAGTTCGATTGTTCAGTACGTTTGGTCGCCATCTTGAATGTCACAGACTAAAACAACAATAAAGACCGGGGAGAGTACAGAAACTGCTCACAGGAAGGGGATGGGGAGAGTACAAAAACTGCTCACAGGACGGGGGCAGGGAGAGTACAAAAACTGCTCACAGGACGGGGGCAGAGAGAGTACAAAAACTGCTCACAGGACGGGGGCGGGGAGAGTACAAAAACTGCTCATGGGACGGTAGCAGGGAAAGTACAAAAACTGCTCATGGGAGCACTTCCTCCTTCCCCCGCCCCTGTCCCGTGAAAGGTTTTTGTACTCTCCCTAGTTTTTATCGTGCCGGGACACACAAGATGGTGACGAAGTGAACTGAACAATCAAACTCGACAAACACACCTGAAAACAGTCTGTATTGATTTTTCTTCCCTGTGTTTTTGCTGTCTCTAAATGTGAAATTTCACTTCCATTGGGTACAATACCGTGCAAGAAGGGAGACTGGGAATACCAGTTTCATGGCTTCTCCGTTCCTGAGTTTTCTTTGTTGCACAATGTACTTCAGGGAAGAAACCATGGTTCTTAGATGTGTTGTCTATGGCTGCAACATAGATGTGTTGTCTATGGCTGCAACATGCACACCAAAACAAACTAGGGAACAGAGAAACCGCGAAAGGTCTTAGCCAGATGAAGTACTGTATGTTAGCACAAATGTTGTGTCCTTGTTAAACGCTGCATTGCCCTTTATTCCCGAAGCGCTTGACAAGTGAGATTAAACTGCAAAATCATACAACAGCAAGTTTGAGTTTGGTTTATGATGCTAGATTCTCCTTCCAATTTGTCTTGTATATGCTCATGTAACAAAGGGAGAATTTGGCTATAGATCAGGAGTCACTTACAATAGGGCCTTATCCCAAACTGAAATAAGGCCCTAAGTGACCCCTGATCTGAAACCAAATTCTCCCCTTATTACATGAGCATATACAAGGCAAACTGGAAGGAGAATCTAACAGTTGATCACAAGTCACTGTTTATAAAACAGTATAACTTAAAGAACCAGGCATAAAAAAATGTTTTGAAATTAACAACTGATGTGAACAGTGAAATTGCAAACATGTTTATGGGAAGCATGTATTGTTTAAAGAAAAAATTCGTGGAACTAGCTGAAACGGGGTTGATGAAATTAAAATACCAAATTTTAAGCTGGCGAGCTATGAAACATGCACACAGCACATTGTATGCCTGGTTATTTTCAGTATTTTTTAAAATTTATTTTCCTTAGGCTGGTTCTGCAAGTGTTATGCCAGTAAGATGGTTGAACCTGCAAGAATTTCAGAGCAAGAAATTAATGGCTGACAATGGTCTTCATGTGCAGAGATTTAAAGTGGCAGAAAATGCTAAAGAAGCAGTAGAAATTGCCAAGGAATTAAGTGAGTGAATGACCCAACATTCCAACCTAAAAATGGCGAGGTGGGCGTAGGAACTCCAGGACAAAACTGCAAAAAAGCAACCAGAATTAGGAGTACCCGTATTTTTGTTTCTTTTTTGAAATGATGTTTTCAGGCTGAGGTTCTTTTCAGTGATTGGCAGCCTTTTTTTGTTTCTCTGGCAAACTTAAACTGCTGCAGGGCTCGAAATTGTGCCTGATACAGTTGCCAATGCAATGCCAATGCACCTAAGTGCACATTATTTTATTTTGTCATGTTTAATCAGGAACCCACGGGGTTCTCACTAAGTTTTAGAGTATACGGTTGAGATATAATAGTGGGCGGCTTGGCAATTGAGTGCCAAAGGCACCAAGTTCTAGGGTGGTCTGGGGGCACGCCCCCAGGAAAATTAGAAAATCTAGAGGCTCAGAATTGCCATTTCATGCATTTTTGGCAAGACATTAATTTTTCATAAAACCCTCAACTGAGGGATTACCTTCAATGTGAAAACAAATTTACGAGAAACCTGTCTGTTCATTAGTTTTTCGTGTAAGTAAGCTTACATTTTTATTTATTTAAATTGCTTTGCACAACTTTCACTGTTCATTCAGGCTTGTTTAACACATATTAGGCATTTTCACTGAAAAGTAGGCAGCTCAAAATTAGAAGTAGCCGGTTTTTTAGCCGGTTGCCAGCACTTAATGAGAACCCTGAACCCATAAGTGGGTTGAAATGTTCAACTGTCTCCTGTATGCTTCAAAACAAGCTTCCCATAATTCAATTATCTAAGAAGTTGTTACAGCCATATTTGGAAAATCAAGAGAAAAATACTAACCAATCAGTTTGCTAGAACAACTTGCTTCCAATCTCCTTGGACCAAGGGGTTTCCAAATATGGTACTAAGCAGAAAATGAATATTCGGAAGCTGTGAATGTATGTTATATGTTTCAACCCAGTAATGGGTTTCTGGTTTAATACACCAGTATTTTTGGAGTGTTTTGGCATCCACGTGAAAGAGTTTCCGTGCCATTTTGAAAGCGGTGAATGCTCTGGAGATGAGGTTGCCTAACATTCAATCAACAAGCCAGAAACTTGCTTATTATGTTGTTTTTAATTCTCATTAGATGCAAAAGAATTTGTATTAAAGGCGCAAATCCTTGCTGGTGGCAGAGGAAAAGGAAAATTCACAAGTGGTTTGCAAGGGGGTGTTCATTTGACAAAAGAGTAAGTGCAAACTTTCACTCAAATGAGACTGTTCAAGACAGCAAGGAGATAACAGAGCTGTTACTAATTTGAAGTGGGAGATGTGGATGGTAGAGGGGGGAGATGGGGGGGGGGGGGGCTTGGAATTTTCTACTCCCTTCCCACTTGACAACCTCTGTTTTCTAGCCTCCTAAAGCCTTTCTGTTCTTTTTTCTACCTTGTTCCCACCTTTTTCCCACCTTTTTCCACATTCCCCCTATTCCCTACACCATCTCCTACCCCCATCCCCTGTGCTCTCAATCCCCTTACCCTTAAACCCCACTCCCTCCTTTACCCTGTCTCTTCACCCGGGAAGCTCTCTTTCTACCCCCTTTCGCCCATCCCCTCTACAACCAAGACACTAACTTTTAAGGTGGGGTAGAGAACAGCAGGCAGAATAGCATCTTATTATTATTTTTTTTTCCCTTAATAATAACATAATTATATATTTTCAGTCCAAATAAAGTTGGTGAACTAACAGAACAGATGGTAGGATACCATTTAACAACAAAGCAGACACCTGAGGAAGGAGTACTGGTCAATAAGGTAATTAACCCTCTAATATACATGGGGTGATACCCCGGGGGGTACTCTGTATATTTTTGGGTGGGGTGTGCCGCTGGGACTCTGAAACCCTTACCCTATACCAGACCATGTTCAGCTGATTTTGCAACCCTATACTAGACTTAACACCAAAAATGCCTACCCTGTCAGCCCCAGACTTGCTATTTTTTTGAACAGTATCACTATTGTTAATATTTTTAGTTCAAAATCAACCGTTGCCTTTCTCGCTATTTTCTGACCCTTTTATGGTACGAGTACTAATCATTTAACTTTACTTCGTCTTATTTTTTTACTTCAGCCTTTGCTGGTAACCGTTTAAAGCCCTTCATGAGTGCTTTTACACTCTGAGAAGCAGACTGTAAAATGACGCCTGCATAAGCACAAGTTGTATTTCGCTTCGAAATTACGAAAAATGCCAATTGCTCAAATCCATTGAAATCTTGGAGGCCTTATGAGTCCTTATAGTTTCCTAGATTGTGTGACGCCAAATGTACTAAATTATCGTAATATTATGCTAAGGACGCTTTGTTGTCAAAGTGATTCAGCAATTACAAATTAGACTGTTCAATACAGGAGGTCGAAATTACATAAGAAAGGTCACAAACAAATGAACGAACAACCGTAACACAATATCACAATAAAAGTAAATCCAGATTCAACGATTTATAAAAACATCACTTAACACGATTTCCTTGAGCAACTTACCATTTTCGACAAAGTTTCTGAGAAAAATGACCTTGAATTATGGCATATTTAGCCACTAACCCTTCCAGTTGGCGCCATTTTATTGCATAAATTACCGCAATGCATACCGGGAAGATGGTAATATTCTCCTTTGAAGTAGTGGGGAGAAATTGTTTGGATATCAAGAGAACTCATCTTGTGTGATCATGCCATTAATTCTCATGACCTTTTTGATTGATAATACATTAATAATATTACATGGGGAAATTTGATGCTGATCACTCAATAGGGCTTAAGGGGTTAATTCTGGGCATAACAGTTAATAAAAGTTGTTAATATATAGCTGGAGTTTTGCTGAATACAATGCGCTCATTCATTGGTTAATTCAATTGGTCACATGACATCTAACAAACAAACTGTTTCCCGCCAAACATCCATGAGTAGGTAACATTTGCAAAAGCAGGCAACATTTTAGGTTTCTGAGTGTAACAGTGCACTGTTGCCTGCTAAAACATGTCTTGTGTTGCTATAATTATTATAACAATAAATTACTTAATGACTGATCCCTTGGGAAACAGTGAATTTTGTTTCCCTTGAATCTCAATGTTTCCCAAGACAAAGTTTATTATTTTATTCATTCGCTCAGGTGATGGTTGCAGAGAGTTATGACATTGCCCGTGAGACATACTTGGCCATATTAATGGACAGAAATTTCCAAGGACCTGTGATTGTAGCAAGCCCAAAGGGTGGCATGGATATTGAAGAAGTAGCAAAAAACACTCCTGAACACATACACAAGGTACAGAAAGAAAATGCTTAAAACGGCATAATGGTCTTGCGATAAAGATCCACCTCGCGATGGCATTTATTTTGACGCGCCAACTATTTTAACATTATTTTTTGGCCAACGAAACTCGAAAGATTTCTAGCGACGTGTCTTGTCACCTCTGTTTCTATCGGTAAACTTCAAGGGAACTTGCACAGTTCGCGAGAAAAAGCATTGAAATTCGCACATCTCTTGTTCAGAAAAGTTCTTGAAACGGTGAAATGCTCTTTCATAGAAGGTCAAGCGATTCTGTTTGTAGCGAGCGAAATTAAACGAGCGATGCGTCCGACAGTGTCACGTCCACCGCCGTCAAAAAAGCGGGACGAAAACAACTGTATATTTTTTTTTATGTGGACATTGTTTAGGCCATTTAAAGGTAACAATAACAGACAACAATGAGCTAGCTCATACATACTAATGAACTCTGCTACCAGTGCGCTTTTGAAGCGCATTAGATTAACGCACTCGCGTTAACGCGTTTCTAACTAACGAGTTTGAAGCGCGTTTTTGTCGTCGTGTATTTCTGAGCTGCACTGTAACCTCAATGCATGAAAGTGCTGTAAACTAGAAACTGAAACCATTGTGTTTGGATGATAACATTCTAGTAACTAAAAGTTTGTTTTAATAGCTTTTTCTCGCCTACTCACAACCTTGGTGAGTGTCAAATCTTCTACGGCAATTACACGAATTGTACTTTTCACGCCAGGTTCCCTACCCCCCCCCCCCCCCCCCCCCCCCCCCCCCAATTCCCTCATGCACTCCATTATGTCCATATGGGTGTGCATGCTAAGCAGGTTAATTTTAGAGAAGATGTATGGGCTTTTGTCCAGAATGAAGACAACTGTCTGTAATAACCGGATATCCATAAAGTGGGGTTTGACTGTATTTCAAAATCAACCAGGACTGGGTTGTAATGGACTGCTTATGTCTTCCTTTTTTTCTCTTCCTCCCAATCTTCTTTCTTCTTTCTTCTTTCTTCTCGCTTCTTCTCTCTGTCTTCTTCTTCTTTTGAGGTCTTCATCTTGATGAGTTTTTAGGTGTGTGTATTGAACCCCTTTATCAAGTACTTTTTGCTCGTTTGTAAACTTTTAAAATGTTAGCATTTTTGCCTCTTAAAATCTTGGCATTTTATGGGAAATGCCTCAGTGTTATACTGTATTGCTTGCAATTATCAGTGCCAAATTTGTCTTAATATCTTCATGCTTATGCCAGCGTTATGAGATATTTATCAAAGAAATGTTATTTCTTGTTGTTTTTTTTTCTGTCAGTTAGCTGTTGACATTTTCAAAGGAATTCCAGATGTGGATGCCAGATATCTTGCACATCAATTAGAATTTAAAGGACCGATGGCAGACCAGGTATGGTGAACGAAAGATGGCTAACAAGGCCATTTTAGCAATTATATTACTTTGTTTTCTCTGTATTTAATAATCAATTTGAGAAGAAATACATTTTACGTCAAGCATGAGGAAGAGAGGAAGAATGTTTTATCATACCTGCCAACTTTTTCCGAGTGACAGGCGTGAGAATTTTTTCGTGGGAGTGCCACGATTTCCGAAGGCGACCCGACCAAATCCGAAGAGAACCCGATCTATTCCGAAGATGTCCGATGATGTTCCGAAGAATTCTGAAGTTTCCATGGACCACAGACCTCTGTAATTGTAATGTTCAGAATGATAAAAACCTACAAAAAAGTGCCATATTTTCATGAACGTAACTATATTTTTAATTGGATCATGCGATCTGTTAAGGCTGATAGCTCATGATCAAATCTGTAAGTCAGGCGTGAGTAGGCGTGAGATCGGAGTTTTGGACTCGCAGGCGCGAGAATCACGCCTAAGGCGTGAGACTTGGCAGGCCTAGTTTTATCACGATTTCCAAACACGTTGATGTCGGTTAAAACACTTGGCTGTGCCTCTTTTTTGCAACCCACTTCTCGGTGTTTGGAATTCCTGATAGACTGCTAACTTTCCCTTTTGAGTCAATCGAGCGGGCGAGCTGATCACAAAAACAGGCTCGGTGAGACTGGAGCGAGTGATAGAGCCGATGGGAAAGAGGTGGTTCCCGCCTCTTCCCCAGAGCCCCCTCGGTTTGCATTATTTTTCGGTCGCTCGGCGCTCGGATCGCCGATCGCGTATTTGCTCACCCTCTCGACTATCCAGAGCGGGACTGCTAGCAGTCTAAAATACTGATGCAACACTCTTATTTTATATTTGTCTTCCTTCACAGGCCGCTGAGCAGATCAAGTTACTTTATAAACTCTTCCTTAAAGTTGATGCTACACAAGTAGAAATCAATCCCTTTGGAGAAACACCTGATGGGAAAGGTACAGACTCTGTTTCACAGTTTTCTGTACTGACCCAAGCACAAGACTCCATGCACTATTTTGAGGTTTTTGGACCAAAACTGCCCTCAATTAAAACTAAGTACAATGTACCTTTGTCGTCGTACACAAAATGCTTTTAGAACACTTAGGCCCGGTTCAAACGTCGAACTTTACATGTGCGATCCAAATTTGGTCGACCCAAATTATTAAGTTCGACTGTTGATTCAGACGGTCGAACTTTACATCTGCCGAACCTAATTATTAGGTTCGGCACATGTAAAGTTCGACGTTTGAACCGGGCCTTAAAGGAAGATATTAAGTGAATTTTCGAAGACAAAATTGACCTTATTCTGAGTTTTAGCGAGTTTTCTAAGACAGAAGCAATAAACTTGAAAAAAGTTAGCCCAATTTTTTCAAGATGCAATCCATTTCCATCCTGGCCTTCTGCAGCCCAAGACACTTGTTTTTACTCTTAGAGCACTGGATCCTTATTTTGACGTGTTTTCATGTGTTTTGTTAAATCCTTTCAGTTGTTTGCTTTGATGCCAAGTTTAACTTTGATGACAGCGCCAAGTTCCGTCAGAAAGAAGTGTTTGCCATGGATGATCAAAGCGAGAGTGACCCGCGTGAAGTGGAGGCGGGAAAATATGACCTTAATTATATTGGGCTGGATGGAAATATTGCCTGCCTTGGTAAGTGTAAAATATAGTCAATGCTCTTAGTACATGTAACCTAAGGCATTGTTATACCTCCCAACTCAAACGCCGTTTTTGATTGGACAAGATTATTCACGATCGTCCCAGTCGTCCGGATAGAGCACAGTTCTATCCAAGCGACCGCGATCGTCCCAGTCGTCCGGGTCGCTTGCGATCGTCCCGGGTCGTCTCAGAAGTGTTCTCATATAATCGTCCCGGTCGTCCGTACACTTTTTGAAACGACTCGGACGACCGGGACGATTATATGAGAACCAGCCTTTAAGGCCCCGTCCACACGTATCCGCATATTTTTGAATCCGCAACTTTTTTGTTGCGGATTGGCCTTCCGTCCACACGTATCCGGCGAATTCGGGCAAATACGATTCGAATACGCTACGTGTGGACGCGAATATTTTCTAATCCGTAACAAAAAAGTTGCGGATTCAAAAATATCCGGATACGTGTGGACGGGGCCTTAAAGGCTGGTTCTCATATAATCGTCCCGGTCGTCCCGGTCGTCCGAGTTGTTTCAAAAGTTTTTTGCAAACGACGCAGACGATCGGGACGACTCAAGCGATTTGGGTTCTCATATGATCGTCCCGGTCGTCTCGAACGTCAAAAGCGCAGTCGTAAACTGTGTCCGAGAACATGTTTTGGGCAATAATACTGCATTCTGGGGTAGATTTGGGTCGCTTCGATCGCCTCAGTCGTCCCGGTCGCCTGAGAGTAGTTCTCATATGATCGTCCCCGATTTTTAACGATCGTCCCAGTCGTCCGGATAGGAGACAGTCCTATCCAAGCGACCACGATCGTCCCAGTCGTCCGGGTCGTTTGCGATCGTCCCGGGTCGTCTCAGAAGTGTTCACATATAATCGTCCCGATCGTCCGTGCACTTTTTGAAACGACTCGGACGACCGGGACGATTATATGAGAACCAGCCTTAAACTTTTTAACTCGCGTGGAAAACTATTGTTTTGCTAACTAAACTGTTTGGCGCGAGTGCAAAATTGTTTTTATAAGGCTGGTTCTCATATAATCGTCCCGGTCGTCCCGGTCGCCCGAGTCGCTTCAAAAAGTGTACGGACGACCGGGACGATTATATGAGAACACTTCTGAGACGACATGGGACGATCGCAAACGACCCGGACGACTGGGATGATCGTGAAAAATCGGGGACGATCATATGAGAACTACCCTCAGGCGACGGGACGACTGAGGCGATCGAAGCGACCCAAATCTATCCCAGAATGCAGTATTATTGCCCAAAACATGTTGTCGGACCCAGTTTACGACCGCGCTATTGACGTTCGAGACGACCGGGACGATCATATGAGAACCCAAATCGCTTGAGTCGTCCCGATTGTCTAAGTCGTTTGCAAAAACACTTTTGAAACGACTCGGATGACCGGGACAATCGGGACGATTATAAGGGAACCAGCCTTTATGGGGATTTATAACATAGCTAGCAGAGCCACGCAATCAAATTCAGTATACGTAAGCGTGCTCAAAATCCCGATAGTGCACGCTGACAAATGAAAGTGCCATTCTTGACCAGAAAATTTGAAATAAAACCAATTCCTATTTTGCTTAATATTTCGCTTACCGCAAACAATCACTTCTGATATTGTTGTCCGTTTTTCGCGTCGGATTTGATGCACAATTCCACCGGCTATGTTATAAAACAATTGGCTCACGCTTTTAGCTGTGCACTATCGAGTTATGGAGCACGTGGGAAGTTTGGAGAGCACTCAAGAAGCTAGAGTTGCCCTCGGCTATCGCCTCGGACAACTCTTTAATTCTTTCGTGCTCTCCAAACTTCCCGCGTGCTCCATAACTCGATAGTGCACGCTAAAGCATGAACCAATTGTTAATTGGTGTCATTTTAAAAAGCAAAAATTGTTATTGTACGATCAGAAACCGAAAAATAAAGCTCCAGTGGTGTGATAAATTATCACAGAATATATCAAAACTGTCGATTAGTGTCTCTGGTCATAGACGGACTGGGTCTCAACTGAATGAAATACAACTTGAAAAAAGTTAGCCTAATGCTTTTCAAGTTACCACATTTTCGTCTCCAAATGGGCTAGAACAGATCATAATCTGTCTCTCTTTCAAGAATTGGTTGATTTCACTCTCTTGGTATTTTAGTATTATTTTGTAAATAAGTAAAGGTATTGTAAAATGGCTTTGACCAAAAAGACATCAAAATTCTAGAGTGATACTTCCCCTTTAAACTTTTGACGCACGTGCAACGGTGGCGAGAACAATACGTATGTACGTGTGGTTGGTACATTTCTTTGCCGTTCCCTGCAATGCAACAACGTTAAATGATTAGACATTAGGTTTTGTGAAGAACGTGAACACACGACGGTTAATTTTCCTTTCTCTATTTGAACTGGAAAGCTATTCCTACTAATTCAGCTCCAGGACAATTCAGTCACATTAGACAAATTAAACAAATTGAAACAATTCCAAAGTAGCTTGAAAAAGATTTGGCGTCGTGGTTGCTAGAGCTGCTTTTTTTTTCTTTTTGACTCGAGTTGGAAGTTATAACAAAAAACTTAATACGATGACATGCCATGCATTGCAATACAATGTAACTCGATATAAAGGCTGGCTCTCATATAATCGTCCCGGTCGTCCCGGTCGTCCGAGTCGTTTCAAAAGTTTTTTGCAAACGACTCAGACGATCGGAACGACTCAAGCGATTTTTTGATATGATCGTCCCGGTCGTCTCGAACGTCAATAGCGCAGTCGTAAACTGTGTCCGAGAACATGTTTTGGGAAATAATACTGCATTCTGGGGTAGATTTGGTTCGCTTCGATCGCCTCAGTCGTCCCGGTCGCCTGAGAGTAGTTCTCATATGATCGTCCCCGATTATTCACGATCGTCCCAGTCGTCCGGATAGAACACAGTTCTATCCAAGCGACCGCGATCGTCCCAGTCGTCTGAGTCGTTTGCGATCGTCCTGGGTCGTCTCAGAAGTGTTCTCATATAATCGTCCCGGTCGTCCGTGCACTTTTTGAAACGACTCGGACAACCGGGACGATTATATGAGAACCAGCCTTAATGCAATACAATACGCAATATCTCTAGGGGAAACAAAACTCACTGATTTTTAACTGCGAATATTTTTTTGAAGTAATCACTATCTGTGTCGCATCCTCTCCTTCTGTTCTTTAGTAAATGGTGCCGGATTAGCAATGGCAACGATGGACATCATCAAACTCCACGGGGGTACCCCGGCTAACTTTCTCGACCTTGGAGGTGGGGTAGAGGAGGAAGGAGTGTTTCAAGCCTTCAACATTGTAACACAGGATCCGAGTGTAAGTGACAAAGTTGGAATACTTTTTTTAGAGGTTTTCAACTGTGTGTGTTTTCAAGAGTGCCGAGTGGTGCAAACCATTGCAACGATTAAATTTTAGATAACAACAGGAATACGTGAAAAATAAGGAAATTCCGTTACAGACAAGGTTTGCACTTTGAGAGCGCAAAGCCCGCAACTTTTACCTGTGTATGTGAGTTTTGCTAAATCATTTTACGATTTGCTGAAAATGTTTCAAGGTTTTTTTTAAGCAAATTGAGTTGAGAATTGCGTGAATGCGTGACAACCGGATAAACCGGTTTCACATCGGTTTACTGACATGGCTTTGCCTTGACGCATGCGCAGACAATTGACCGCGTTGGAACGATACTCACTGAATTATTGTTTGTTTGCGATATTCAAGTTGTACTTTGTTGTCTAGCTTTTTTCATTGTTATTTTCCCCGTTTAGGTCAAGTCAATTTTGGTAAATATATTCGGTGGCATTGTCGATTGCTCAATTGTCGCAAACGGAATAACCTCCGCTTACAAAACGCTCAATGTTAAAGCTCCAGTAGTGGTGAGGTTAGAAGGTGAGAACGAGTTTCACTGTTTTGATGTAAAAGGTCGCTTTTGTTTTTCTATTCGAGGGAAATACTAAGTTTTCAGATGTTTCAAAACTATTTTCAACATTTTGGAAACCCATTTAAAAAATTCCCGCTTTTTTACGTGCTTCACGGTAAGGCGCGTGGCACTGTAAGCAATGGAAAAGGCGGGAAAACGTCCAGTGGATTTTAAACCAATCAGAGAGCGACCTGCCCTTCAACAAACCAATCATCAACAAGTAAAGTTGCTGCCAGCATCTCAAACACCCAACAAACTTTTTCAGAAGTTAGCCAATCAGAGTGCGCAAATTCCATTGAGTGCGCGAATTCAATTGTCGGGCACCCCTCCTCACAAAGTTGAGCCCAATGGAATGTAATCTTGTCGCTTCGTATTTATCACAGGAGTGCAAAAATAGTCACAAAATACGAAGATTTTATTCACTTTATTGCTTCACATGTATCCCGCAGTTACGAATTTAATAGCTGGTGATATCGTACCCTGGGTACCAGAGGCATTCTCGCAGCGAGCTTCGTGACTTGCCGGCCGAAGGCCGGTCGGTGTGGGCCGAAGGCCGATCAACGAGTGGCGAAGCTGCGGGTCACAATAGAAACATAACCGCGCAAGAAAAGCCTCTGGTACCAAGGGTAGTGATATCGTGGAAACTTGTAAAAACGTTTGTTGGACGCTCATGGGAAGGCTCGTCACACTGTTAAGGCCCGTTTACACATGCGATTTTGATGCGATTTTTGTCGCGCTTCCCAATACAATTCAAGTCGCAAGTGTAAACTATCGGCAATTTCCTATGCGATTGGGGTACAACATTTGCTTTGATTTCCAAAAATCGTCGCCAAGTTCGAAACCTCTGCGACATCGCGCGACAAATTGCTCCCAAATCGCACTGAAATCGCCGCTAGTTTACACACGCGATTTGAAGATACAATTTGTGCGCGACAGAAATTGCATCGAAAAGTGCGACAAAAATTGTACAAAAAAATCGCCTGTGTAAACGGCAAAGTAAACGGCCTACGGCAAAGTTATTCTCGGATTTATTTGTTGTTAGATAAGTTGTTCTGTGATTGAAAGTTTAAATTTCCCAGTTGAACAGGATAAAAAAATTCATTCCACACAACAAGCAACAACCGAGCTCATATTAAGACCCTTACTATGATTTTGTTCTTATTCTCAGGCACAAACGTTGAAAAAGCCAAAAACATTCTAACTGACAGCGGAATACCGCTGATCCTTGCGGAAGATATGGACGACGCAGCTAGGAAAGCCGTTATTAGCCTGGTGGACTGATGTATCATAGGTACAAATGAAACCTGTGGGATAACACGTAAATATCCTTCGGGTTTAATGCTAACCCAGTGCGACGACGATGTAACGGACTTTAAAACTAGTGTTTCTTTGTGATATTTGATGTTCTTTGTAAACTTGACCTCTAAAATAATAATGAAGCCTTGAACTCGGGTTTTAGACTTGAAAACTACAATTTCAAAATGATAAACAGTGGCAATCTGTTAGGTGCATTATGCTGCTGACCCTGTTATTAAAATATACAAATAGTTAGCAGAGCGCTTTTCAATTGAGTGTCGAAAGTAATTTCGCAAATGCTTTGGTTTATCATTACATCGTTTCGTGATTGGCTAAAAAAATCTCGCGCCACTTTCTCAACCAATCAGAAGAAAACCAAAACCAATCGTGACTTGCTGGCACGCGTTTTCCCGCGCTTTGCGCTGGAGACATGTCTTTGCCTCAACTTGTGATTGGTTTTACGAAAACGGCTCAAATGAACTGAAGTACGGTCTTATAAAGTCAAACAGATTATTCCATGCCCTTGGTGTAAAAGAGTGTTGCTTTACTTTTGGTTTCGTTAAGTACGTGAAAGTCTGCTAAATGTCTTACAAGATTACAATTCTTGTTCGTCATCCATGATCTGTCTGTCAGGGTGCGTTATCAAAATCAAAATTTATAGTCAATGTGTTTATATTGATTTTGTTATTGTTGGTTTCGTCATGTGAGTAAATACGTGCAGTCGGTGTCTTTAGGGACGGTGTCGTCCCGGCTGATAACAAAAATTATAAATAACACAAACAAAATAAGACTAAATAGCTCAAAGTTACATCAAAATGGCAATTTTGATTTCTTGGCCACCTGTCACAAAATCAAATTTGATGAACTGTAATCCACTTCCATCCTTGTAATCCTGCACTTTATCCCCAAACCGCTTGTTTCGTTTTGCTCTTTAGAATCTTTTTATCCAATTTAGTTGTATATTTGGTGGCATTTGGCAATATAACATGGAAATTAGGTCGGCGGAAAACTGTTCCTTCAAAATGGTTCGTTATATCGAGGCCCGACTGTAAATGTGATTATAGATTCCAGACAGATTTTGGACGCATACACTGTATATCTCGGCGCCGTAAAATCCTCAAGGCGCTCTGTTACATGAGACAACTTTTTCCTGCATCTTGCAGCGCAACTCTGACGAGTGCATAGGGAGACGAGTTGCTCGGGGCTGCCATTTTCACAAAGAAAGCGATAGCGTTTTTAACGTTTTCAAATTAGAGCAGTAGCTCGAGGAAGAAATTGACATGGAAAAGAAAAGGCAAAAGACAACTTGGGTGAAATTGCAGTGTGCGAGACGGAAGAGAGTAGAAGATTGCTTAATTTTTCTGCAAATCACAATGCAATTTTTCGTTGCGATACAAGTTGCGAAGAGCGGAGGGTGTAACACGCGCAATTCCATTCGCAACTTATCTCGCAACTGCTCCTGTCAAAGTTTCGTTGCATTTTGCAGGAAACATTGACTCGTGTAAAGCGCCTTTTTAGTTTCCTATTTGGCTCGCGTTGCGTGACAATCCAAGTAACGGCTGGACAGGAGACAATAATATCATGGATATGTCATGCAATCACTCTGAATAGAGTAAAGTGTGTGATATAACTCTTGACATTCTTCCCTAAACTACTTTTAAATAAGTCACGTTGTATAAATAATAAAATTTTAGTCCAGAGTTTCCTATGTGGGCGCATTCTCTTTGTAAGCCTTTCCTAATACATGTACATATCATCTTCTTTTGGCAAATGATTTTTATTCAGTGTTAACGAGAGTATACTGCCTTAATGCAGTCTGCTAAATTACCCCATACCCCTAACAGTGAAATTTTACCCTGTAAAATTAATAATTAATACCCCATATCCCTTACAATTACATTTTGCCCTACACAAAAATCAAAGGCTCCTATGAGCTAACTCACGAATACGAAACGCTGTTAATAAAAGATTCTGCACGTCTTCGGACCCTCCCCTGAAAAAAGCCATTACTATAATTGAATGACCGCTGACCGTTCCCTGTGCACATATATCCCATGTGGGAGCTTTGCGCAGTATTCGATTTAGATAGAGATCCCTAGTCTAACATGTATCTGGCTTCTGCTAGAGCACAGTTTGTTTTGAAATCAAAGAAGCCTGAAAGCCGGAAACGGAAACCGTTCGTACAATTTTCGGATGGTATTCGGAAAATTTTAGAAGTTTTCGGAAAATTGCTCAAAACTTCGTAATTAGTGCAGTTGATATAATAAACTGGCAGTAATTTTCGATTATGGAGACGCGATCGAAGGTTTCCGGCGGAAGTGAACCTCTGAAAAAAGGGGCGGACATTTGGCAATCCTGACACAAAAAAACATTTCAAATTTTTTTGCATCCAAGGTACAGGATAACCAACACGAAATTAGGATTGCGTTCTTCGAACGCGACAAAATGCATGACTGCTTGGAGATATCAAATTTCTTCACGTGTTCAATCGAACACTCGAAAAGAAATTTCATACCTTTGCGCACTCGTGTATTCTCTTCTATTCTATGTACCCCCTTCGTAACTTCAAAAAGATTAAGGATGACAATGAAACCTAGAGGGTACATAGTACGTCCAAAACTGTCTCCTTTGCGGTCCGCACAATGAAACGATTACGTCATATGACGTAGTTATTTGGTAATTAGTTATGCGGCCGCCATCTTGGATTTCTGAATTTTTTAAAAACCTCTTAAAAACCGTCCAAATTCACCCAAAATTAATAAAAACCAATAAATAAACGCTAAATGACGTAAAAATATAAAAGTTACACCAATAAACATTATTTTTCTTCATTCAAAGGTATAAATATGCAAATTTAAAAAAACATGACTGTCAAAGTCTTGTTGCCATGGAAACATTAAGTCACGTGATCAAAAAATTGTCGTATCAGCTTGTTGCCAGATAAATTTTAGGAAAAGTCACAAAGTTTGATGGCGTTTGAATACATATTAAGGAAGTTATGAATGTTGAAAGTTAGCGCGGGCACTTTGTGAAAATGAAAAGTGAAAATGCCGTACTACACGACGTACCGATTTTTAAATGCCATTTGCCAGTAACTCCTTGTCTAGACTCAATTCTTCACGCAACTGATCAGTTTCGCAGAAAATGATACCCTATTCTAGCCCAAAAGTTTTGATTACTATACCCCATCCCATACTAAACTGCCTGAAAACCATACCCTTCACAGCGGCACATACCTATATAGCTCATATATGGGAGTACCCCTCCCCCCCCCCCCCACCCCCGATCGTACCCTAGAAAACAATCACGGTTGTTCTCCAAAATCAAACTCCAGTCCTGTCCCCTTTAACTTTGACAACAGCGTGTCATCAAATTTTCTGTTCAGTTCTTCACTGAAAACACTCCTCCAGCCGCCAATCTCACCCTTCCGAAGAAGACGTGGTTTAGAAGAACAATTCCCAACTACAAAATGTTTTTCATTTTTCTTCATTTCGTCAAACGTGCACTGATGGGCTATTCGAGTGATCACATCTTCTGAAAGTTGTATCCCGAGAAAATGGCTAATCCTTCGAACATTACCGTATAGATCCTAAAAAAGTAACAGTACAAAACATTAAGCCTTTTCTTTTATTTGTAAGTATATTACTTCGTCAATTTCGCTGGTTTTATAGAGTGCATCAGAAACAAGCCCACAAAGTAGATTTACGGTGGTGTAATTAACCTGCACAAAGGCGCTTTTGCAGTGCGCGAACGCGGAGCGCAAGTCGTGTGCCACGAGTGCAAGTATCCAGTACCCTCGCGCGACTCGCACTTCGCGCTCATTGCTCTTTTGTCGCGCATCGCAAATCCTTGGACAGGCGATATGACCTGTCAACAAATCATCGCGTTTCCAGCACCGGGTGATAATCTAATAATTGTGTTCTTCCTCTCTCCTCCACAGAGGCTCGTATCAGTAAAGAACAGTAAAATATAAAATGGGAGCGCGGGGAACGATGGGAAGAGTTTCCCGCGCGCTTTACTTTTTACCTCTACCCAGCCTCCGCGCGTTTTTTTGCCAAGCGTGGAGCGTGACTGGGAGGCCTCTGCGGAGGAGAGAGGAAACGATCGCTGTGCAGGCTAATAATGAATAAACAATTCAATAAGCAATAAAATGATTTACCTTCTTTAACTCCTCGTATTTTAGGAACAGAATGTGCGGCTCATTTCTGCGCTCCCACCACGGTAAAACATGATCAGTCCACAACCCAAACGCTCCTGCAAAGAAACGAACGTTAGAAAGAAACCTAACTGCCCTTAAACAACGGTCCACATTCAACAAGTTTTTTTATCCACGCGGGAAAAAAGTTGAAGCATGGCACAGGAGAATTTATACACAACAAAACTTTTAATTACGTGACAGGAGTGCTTTTGAGCGATGTGCCTTAAATACGTCCCAGGTCAAGAGTGGAACCCCGATATAACGATATGCCAAGGGAGCAGTGAAATTCTATCGTCATATCGAGGTATCGTTATATCGAGACTTCCGATATTTAACTATTATAATATACTCAACAAAATATACAGTTTCTGATTGGTCAATGACGAATGCATAAATAGATTATAGAGTGCAAATTAGGTTATATAAAAGTGCAATACGAAAGTTGCGCGAAAGTGAAAGTTGAAAGTCGCGCGCAGTGTACCGTGACGGCCTCACCAAAATGTTGTTGAGAATATTATAAACAAGAAATCGTATGAACTACTCGTGAGAACTTTCAAAACATCACGAGTGCCCATAAATCACGAAATGCACGAGTAGTTCATACGATTTCCTACACTTATAGCGCGAAAGCGCGCGTTATATCGCCTAATTCTCACGCAAGCTTGAGCGCTATAATAGATTTATAATTCAACACATTGATAACAAAGCATAGTTTGAAGAAAAAATATCGAGGCCGGTCCGTCATTTTTGCATTCTCTTGTCAAAATGCGAAATTTACGTCCATCGTTGGATATACGTCATGTAGGCATAGCGTATATCGATAACTTTTTGACCATATTTGAGCAGTGCATCAAAAAGTTGATTTATAAAACAGTATCACGATTTTCAGATACTTTTGTCTGCTTTTGAGACGTCAATATAAAGTCGTATTGTCGTCTCAAAAACCAGCCTGTGATTGGTTGAAAATTAATGGGTTGCTTGCGTAGAAAACCAAAATTTAAAATTATCTTCAAAGAAGGGCAAAAAGTGTTGATTACTTTGTCAAGTTTGGCAGATAAACAACACTGTATTCAATGCAACGACCCTTTCTATCGAAAGTTAACGATAAGATGAGTTTAAAAGCTGCTTTTGTTCGTTTGAGCGGTTTGTTTACATTGAGTTATGCTGTGCGCGCGCTATCACGCCATCAAAACTTGAAAACAAGATTTGGGTTAAAACCTCGACAGGTTTGCGTTATTTACTCATTTTTTCGACGTTTATAGCTTTGAAAAACTTCGAAAAGATGTTCTATCAAATTTTTTCGATTTCAATGAGCAATTTATAGCGTGAAAAGTCCGTGTTTTTAAAACTTTTTTTGCTAAACAAAAATATGATAACGCGTACAAAACATCGTGTACGTCAGCTCGTGACTAGTAAGAATTTCAGTTTTGATCAGCACAAGTTATCTTCAGTTTTGCTTTCGTTTTGCCCGAAAAACAGTTGAATCGTGATACAAAACTAATTTCGATTTTGAGACGGCAATACTGCATTATATTGACGGCGTTGGAAGAAAATATATTCTCCGTATTGGGCGGAGTCGCGAATATATTTTCTCCCAACTAGCCGTCAATATAATGCAGTATTGCCGTCTCAAAATCGAAATTAGTTTATAATATGGCCGTAAAAAAGCCGAAAATATCGTTATATCGGGGTATTGAAATCCCGGCGACGTATACGTTTTGTCACAAGAAGGAGTCAAAGATACTAAAACTGAGAGAACTATTAAATTACAGGGAGGATAAAGAGGCATCGTAAACTGAAAGCTGTTGACAGAAACGTTATAGATTACTGTACGCGATTACTGTAATGGTATTGTATGAACTTCAATGGTTTGCTTAAATTGTAACTGTGTACCGATACTGTAATATCGTTATATCGGGGAAGATTTTACGCTCGGTGCGGTAAATTCTCATCGTTATATCGAAGATCGTTATTTCGGGGTTCTGTCCCATACATTTTACTGTAACTTTCGCCGGGACATAGTATACAGCTATTTCAATTAACTTTGTCGGATGAAAAAGCGAAAAGCCAAGACCGCAAGGTAGTATGGGATTTTTATACAATAGCGATTTACAACTACCCATATTACCTTGCGATCTTGGCTTTGAGCTTTCATCCGACAACGTTAATTGAAATAGCTGTATTCATCGTTATAATTCAACACATTGATACACTGCCCAAATATGGTAAAAAAGTTATCGATATACGTTATGTCTACGTGACGTATAACCAGCGATGGAGGTAAATTTCGCATTTTGAAGGAAGGTGAAAATGACTGCTGCCTGCAATCTCGCGGTGTTTTTGGACGAAAAAGTGCGCGAACTATTACTTAAAAAGGGAAAAGAAAGAAAAAAAGAGAAGAAAAGAAAAGAGAAAAATTATTGATCACATGATTGAACCAAAAAAAAATTCGCGTTGTCGCGGTCGCAGTCGCAGTGTTTCTTGGCGAAGCTGAATGAAAGCGAATGAAAGCTGGTTCAAAGTTAAACCGCTCGACAAGGGAATGAAGGAGCGCAATTTTCGAAAAATGCCTTTCGTAATCACCTCAGTCTGGAATTTGATATAGACTTGATGCTTCCTCAGAAAGTTTCTGATCTTGTCATTACGACTGTACGAGCTAAAAACGAGCAAATTGTAAACAACATTGATCGACTCAGCTCGTTCTTCGATGTTTGAAAATTTGGTGCTGATGAAAGGGACTAAAAAGCCAAATCAACTACAGGTACGATGTTTTAACCCTTTTTTTGTATCCTTTAGCTGTGAATTTTTGTAAGACATACTGTCCACGCTGCAGTACTTTCTGACTTTTCGCCGCTACGTTTAGGTAGCAGTGTGTTTGTTCAATTTGTTTTGATAATGAATTGAACTTTTTAAGATACGAAACACTTGTAACTAAGACATTCTATGCCATTTTACTGTGTTTAAATTCGTGAAGTCACTACTTTGTCCCGTTCTTTAAGTAGATGAAAGCTCTTCGTAGAAACTCTCAAATGATTGTGTACGCTAAATTAATTTTAGCTTGGCAAAAGTTTCGGTATTCGCTGCTAGAAATGGCGCGAGGTAAAATATTGTTGTAAGTATTTTTTTTTACTTAATAAAAGGTTGTATATCTCAATGATTTTTTTCTGGAAACTGTGATTTGTTATCAATGCGTTGAATTATAAAACAGTTATACTGCTCACGCTTTCGCAATATCGCCTGATTTAGTATCCGGCGATATAGCGCTTCGCCTTCGCACCATAACTGTTAATTATACCGGGGAAATCGTTATATCGAGGATCGTTATATAGAGGTTCCACTGTATGCACATGTACACATACACACATGAGGATCCAGGAGTGCGTGAAGATACAAGAGAAACCATCTGCCCACTCATCCCCAACGTTGGTGGAGAATGTGTGACGAGCCAAAAGACACCGTCTCCCCAGGGTTGTGCCTAAATCATATCGTCCAGAAGGGACGTCGGACACCTTATTGAGACTTATATAACGTAATGTCGACACTTAGAATTTTATTTTCAATAAATTTTTAAGTGTAAAAAAGAAAATCTAAAATCCCCACTCAGGATTGAACCTCTGACCTCAGCTAGGCTTAGACTTACATAGCCTACCGTACCACTGTACCACCTAGCTTCTCGGGTTGTTTAGGCCTAAATTAAACTATATAAACTGCTAACCCCAACCTCAACTGAAAACTAACCAGTTACTCCGTTATATAAGTCTCAATAAGGTGTCCGACGTCCTTCTGGACGGTATGATTTGGGCTTGACCTCTCCCCAGTCCTACCCAACATTGGAAAGGAGTACTGTCTCTCCATTCCTCTTCACCGTTGGCGAGGAGTTTGCGACGAACAAAAGAAACCATCTACACATTCCTCGCCAACGTAGGCTGACTGATTAAACAAACGTCTATGTTCTAGAGTATCCGTAGAGTATCCCGACAAGTTTATAGTTATTGCATACAAAGCAAGCTGCACTCTAAATTGAGAAGTGTAATAAACTTTACGAATTAAGAACCACAGACTGTAATTTACCTTTGCCTTCAACAAGCAGCTTTGCAAAAAATTCCCAAGTTCCACTAAAATAACTGTCAGGACCATAACTACACACAAAGTGATAATACGAAATGGCAACATCCTTCGGATTTCTAGCTATATAAAGGTATTTGCTTCTTTTAGCCTCGTTTTGACTTATTGGGATCAAGTGACAGGGAAGATGAGACTGGATGAATCGAGGACTGGGTCGAGTGTTAAGTGCAACTTGAGATTCGTCTCCTGCCCTCTGAAAGAGTTGACTTTTCTCAAGTTGGGAATATCTGCTAATTATTCTTTCTTTGCTAATTTCACCATCATGGCATATTTGCCAAACAATTTCGTGATGCCAAGTTGTTCCTGTGGAAATAATGACAAGAGAAGAGAAGATCAGTTAAACCTCTTGGGCACCAGTAGGAAATAGAGGAAATAGTGGTGTCAATAATATGGTGGCCTGGGAGTGGGTACACTGATAGTCTACACTGGGGATGTGCTGCCAATAAAGAATGTGTTTTTTTAAATCTAAATTCATAAATAACATATGGATTTTTAACTTAATGCTGTCGTATGCTGCGGGTACATATTTGCCATTTCATTAGTTAAATAACATGGAAAAAGCAACTTCTTATACATTCTCTTAAGTGAAATCTAAACGATGTTCTCACAACTTGCAAAGCAATCATGGAGGCATCAGTCAGCGGATTCGTGCTCTGCGCACGAGCAGAGTTTGTCAAACCCGAAGCGCTCCATTCTCGTCCCCAGAGCTCCACGGTATTTTTTAAAATTGCGTCTCGTGTAGCTCTGTTAACGGACTCATGGCGGCCGATGCGAGTGCGATTTCGGTGGCTTCTCTTTAGTTTATTCAACGATTTTTTTTCTTTAGAACCCCTTCAATTTGGAAAATTTACTTCTTCACGGACGTCGCTTTTAATGCACAGTAGTTTCTCCGAGATCCCAGTGCAAGCTGAACATACGCAGTTCACGAGATAGTTGGCAGGTGAATGCTTCAATCGCTGGAGTTAGAGTCACCAAGGTGACAGATAGGCTTGGCAAAATACATGTTCCGGTATTTGATGTTATAATCAGTTCCAGGAGACACTGCACATTCCCAGCTGAGAGGCTCGCAGCCGACGTTAAATACAGGACATATTCAACAATGGAAAGTAGCACTTTTTGCGGGTCGAATGAAATAACATGTTTTTTCAATTTTCTTTTCTTCAGATCTCCCCAACCCAAAACATCGCGCTGATATACAGCAAAGTTTGCAAAAGCAGTTTTTCGTGTTTCGGCGAGATGAACACGTTCTCATTAGATATTGTGTTGAATCATGAAATTGAAACTGGTCGGTTGAAGAGGCGATGTTTGTCGTGATGTTTTAGAGCCACTGAACCCGCATTTTATCGGCAACAGATAGAGGTCCTGAGGCGAATAAATAAAACTGATTATCGTCTGAATCCAAAAACTCGGGTATTCTACGGTACATCGAAAACAACTTGACATATTTGGGTTCCCGTGAATAAACGAATTATCGAGCAAACTGGCTATGCATTCAACTCGTATCTGTAATTTGTGCGAGTTGTGATTTGTGCCTCGACGGGAAGCTTCGGAGCCATTAGGGGACGAGTCATCATCTCTGAACGTTTTCTCAACTTCAGTTCGCGATAATAGCGCCAACAAAAAGGTCAACAAACACACAGATTTAACAGAGATCGCCATCTTTTTAATTTTCGAAAATACCTGAACAAAGGTCGTCTGTCAAATTTACCGCGCAAAAAGAGCGCTTGCTCAAAAAGACGCCGCTGACCGGGAAGAGCGCTTTGCAAGTTGTGAGAACATCGCTTCTCGGTCCCAGGCCATTTTTCTATCCCCCCCCCCCCCCCGATCTAACCATTAAAAGCCAACATTTTACCCAAGTGATCACTTTCTGTGCTTTGAGTGCGTGCACCCAATTAAATAAGATCACATGTATGAACAATGAAGCATTTTCAAAACAAAAACAAACGACTGCAATGTCTTTTGGGTGAAGGTGGGCCTTTAAGCAAAAATACCACAAATCGTTTTTGATGCCCGTTTTGACTCATTTCAGCCTGGATTCGATACATCAGACAAATTCGCAGCAAAAGAACCCAGATTGAAGAGATTTCAAGCTGGGTATTAAACCTGTCGATGAAATTATGATGTAATCACTCAAATGAAATCTCTTTTGCATGCAGGTGTACAATTTCACAACATGTAATGTGGTATTATTAGGGATGGACCATTAGAAAAGTGATGGGGGGGGGGGGGGGTGGGGCAAAAGCAAAAAAAAAAATAATTTTCCCAGTAAATTATTAAGAAAACAAAAAAATTCCCACGCATTATCGCAAAAAAAAAAATCTGCCCAAGGACAATTAAAAAATAAACTATTAAGGTGGCTCCTAATAGTTTAAACATTCCCAACATGATATATCTATGATATTCAATCACAGCTACACCAGTAAAGTTAAGAGAAAACGTTTAGTACAGGTTTGTAAACACTTAACCAATAAACAAATGTAGGTTTCTACGACATAAAAATTTGTCACCATGGCAACGTCAAAAGAGGCCAAAAAGACCCCATTTTCAACCTTTTGAGGCTAATAACTTCAAAACTGCTCGGTGAAATTTTTTGATTTTAATATATTTTCTTCTTATAAACATAACAAACATTTGTACCAATTTTGAAAAAATCTGTACATAGGATTCTGAGATATATCATTTTTACATAAATTTAAGGTAGCTCTGAACTCTATGTACAGAATTTTTAAAAAAATTGTTAAAATGTTTCTCTTGCCAATTAAACAAAAATATGTAGAAAACAAAAACTTTCACTGTGTAGTTTAAAAGTTATTACCCTAAAATGGTCCAAAATAGCGTATTTTTGACCTGTTTTCGCGTTGCCATGGCAACAAATGATGACGTCCTTTCGATACCACTTTGTTGACTGATAAAAGATTTACTGGTTTCAAGTAAAAGAATTTTAGCCACACCATCGGGCTAGCTGTAATGGAAGGCAAAAGACGAAAGGGCTGAACAATATGGAGCCACCTTAAAAAAAAAATATTCCAGCCATCGAGTGAAAAAAAAAAGATTTCCACCTTAGGTGGACCAAAAAAAATTTCTTGCCTCTCCCAAAGTTCCCATCCTCCCCCTCCCCATAACTTTTCTAATGGTCCATCCCTTAGAATTTAATTTTTACGACTCCTAAAAACTAAAGCTTAATTAAGGGAGTCCACTCATCGGCTTAAAGGAAGTTTGAATGTGCTGAGTTGAACCTCTCCTTATATGGACAACTATATGGAAAATTATATGAACAACTATATGGAGTACAAAAGTAGAACCGACTTCTACTTCTCGCAACGACTGCGGCAACAAAAAAATCGCGAGAAATGTTTGTTGCGGGGTATGTTACACTGGGCAATTTTTCATGCAACTTGTGCCGCAACAAAATTGCGAGACAAGTTGCACGAAACATTGCCTTGTGTAACACCGCCTTTAGGGTGTTTTACGAAAATTTCCGACGAGAACACCCATCATTGTTATAGGGGACTCCACCAAGGGGGGAATCCATCCTTAAATAGGGTATCCTTTAAATTGTATTATAGCTAAATTGCAGTTATCTAATCACCTTAAAAGATATGGTCTGTTACAGCCATGCTCCGTCACGCGTGACCAGTATTTTTGAAAATTGAATGGAGTTTTCAAGTAAGGCCCCGTCCACACGTATCCGGATATTTTTGAATCCGTAACTTTTTTGTTGCGGATTGGCCTTCCGTCCACACGTACCCGGCGAATTCGGCTCACGAATCCGCAACTTTTTCAATTCGCTCTCCAGAGTGGAAATGTTTGAATACGCTGCGAGTACGACATCGTGTGGACGGTCGAATCCGTATATTTTTGAATACGCTGACGTAACAGTATCAGATCCAGTCTTTAATCGCGCGAATTTTCAACATGCCCGACCGAAATGTTATCGCTTCACTTTTACGTGGACTTATTTCTAGTCTAATAACGTGTTTACAGTTGAACCTTGATTTGAACTTGGCCTTTGCGTATGCTTTTTTGACAACATTTAAAGAGAATCCCTGGCTGCTAGAGCGAATCCGGATGCGTGTGGACGGGCAAATACTATTCGAATGCGCTACGTGTGGACGCGAATATTTTCTCCGCAACAAAAAAGTTGCGGATTCAAAAATATCTGGATACGTGTGACCCCCATGTGTGGACGGGGCCTAAGATTACGCGTCGGTTTTGAAAATTCATTCCGAGATTCGGAATTCCCGTGAAAATTTTACACCATTTTCGGAAACAAAGGGCTTTCGTGACTTTCAAAGTGTTTTCCACAGAGATCTTCAAGATTTCATTCAAATCTCGGACGTTACAAAGAAATATTCAAATGTTCATTTCATTCTCTAGATTACTGGTCACGCGTGACGGAGCATGGCTGTAAAATTAAACTAAACTATTCTTGATGCTTTCGGAAAAAAAAATTAAAAAAAGGGTATCCATTTTTGATTATCCTAAATTAACAAGAGTTCCCCTACCCCCGAGCAGTGTATGTGAGAACGACATAAGTGATAATTTAGGAAGAGAGAAACAAATTGAGCCCTTTGAAATATGTTTTTTTTTAGTTGAAGTAAAATTGTTGCAATTTGCATAATGTAAAAATTAAGTAATCAGTAACGCATAACGCAGCTATTTCATAAAACATCTCGCAATCAGACACACGAAAATATACTTGGGAGCTCTGTATATCTAATATTTATTCCTATTCGAAACATAGAAAAGAAAATTAAATGAAAAAGTGATCGCTTTAAGGCAATTTTCGCCCGAGAAACATTCACTAGCGCAAGCGAAACTCGCAAGAAACGTGCATTGTTTCAGGGCGTAACATGTCGATCGGTGAATTTTTGCACCCGAAGTTTCAGTTGGCTGTTCTATTTCTTCAACTTTGCGAAGCAAAAATTCATAAAAAGCAAAGAACCGAAGAAAGTGAAGTGAAATAAATTGGGATTCCTATCAAGCTTATATTTCTTACTTCGCTGTCCAGTGTTCGCTGCGCTAAGTATTCGTCTATAAAATCTTCATGTTTATTTAAACATGTTAGATGCAACAGAGAAAACACAACTCCTGAACCGCAGTCGCACTTTGTTATGTCCCCTCGCATCGTCAAACAACAGGTGAACATGAATGTTCAATTTTGAATTTGTGTCATTCATTAGATGAATTCAGCTGTGATTTCCAGTAGCAATCAATGAATCGCAGTAACCCTTTCAGTGATCCACTGCAGAGTCTCGACCATTCAAATGAAACCTCTTCAGTAGTACTTTTGCATGGCTCCTTCTGTTTTTCAACATTTTTTCTTGAATTTTGATTTTTAGCACTCTTGAAAGTTTTTGATTTCAAGCATTTTGTCCTACCCCCGGGTCCTACCTGACTTCGGATAACTGAGGACATAAACATCGTCCGGTCTGGTCTCAAAACGTCTCAAATCCTTTTCAAAATCTTTGTCTATGTTGGGCATATAAAACGTAACTCGTACATCGTGAACCAAGGCATGTCGAGGGCCCGTGTATTCCCCGTCCTTATCTTGGACAATCTTCAAGTCCGCCATGTGAACTACAATGGGTCACGGCCAGACCGCGTGACAAAATTAACTGTTGCTCTCAATCTCTTCACGACATTTTGGCCGCCTGAACCGCCGCTTAGCAATCCAGCAGTAGTACAGTTAGCCCGTTCCAGGCTCTCAGATAGTGGGGGCTAGTGAGCAGCGAGCGAAGTTCTTCGCTCGCTCCAACATTTTTCGCTCGCTCCCACTATCTGAGAGCCTGGAACAGGCTATTGTACAGTACATAACATTTCCACTGTGTTTAGGGGATGCAGCTGCTATTCGAGAGCTCCCGGCCCGGGGGTAACTACTCGGAATTTTGGGTAGGGGTACCGGTGTGCCAACCGATTCAAATCCGGACCCTGTTACTGACCAACAACGCCATTTTACATAACCGTTTTAGACCTGACCTCTGAAATCCATAACCGTTTCATGTTTGCGTATCTGGAGCAATGGATTTGCTGTACCTACCCTGTACCAGGCGTTCAGATAGTGGGTAGCCTGTTCCAGGCGTTCAGATAGTGTGTTTATCACAGGAGTGTAAAAATAATCACAAAATACGAAGATTTTATTCACTTTATTGCTTCACATGTATCCCGCAGTTACGAAAATGATTTATAATAGCTGGTGATACCATGGAAACTTGTATTGGTCGAACTTGTAGTCTCTTATAAATGCACGATAATAAATGTCAAAGGCGCGTCTCACTGTAAAGGCACCTACGGCAAAGTCATTGTCGGATTTATTTGTTGGTTAGATAAGTTGCTCTGTTTTTGAAAGGTGAAATTTCCCAGTGGAACAGGATATAGAATTCATTCCAAAAAAACAAAACAAAAAAAAAAACAAGCAACTCTGGTTACCGGGCTCATATGTAGACCCCAACTATGATTTTGTTGTTATTCTCAGGCGCAAACGTTGAAAAAGCCAAACACATTCTAACTGACAGCGGAATGCCTCTGATTCCTGTGGATGATATGGATGACGCAGCTAGGAAAGCCGTTGTTAGTTTGGTGGACTGATGTATTATGGGTACAAATAAAACCCGTGAAGGCCCGTTTACACAGGCGATTTTTTGTACATTTTTTGTTGCACTTGTCAATGCAATTTTTGTCGCGCGCAAGTTGCATCTTCAAATGGCATCTGTAAACGGGCGGCGATTTCAGTGCGATTTGTCGCGCAATGATCGATGTCGATGTCGATGTCGATGTCTGATGCAACTTGGCAGCGATTTTTGGGAAATCACAGCAAATCCAAGCATATGTTTCACCCGAATCGCGCAGTAAATCGCCGCTAGTTTACACTTACGACAAAAGTTGCATTGGAGAGCGAGACAAAAATCGCATCAAATATCGTATTTGTAAACGGGCCTTAAGAAACACGTAACCTTCGGGCTTAATGCTAACCCAGTCCAACGACGATGTAACGGACTTTAAAACTAGAGTTTTTTTGTGATATTTGAAGTTCTTAGTAAACGAGACCTCTAAATAATGAAGCCTTGAACTCGGTTTTAAACTAGAAAACTACAATTTCAAAATTATTAACAGTGGCAATCTCAGTGTTAGGTGCATTACCGTGTACGAGGAACTTTTTGCGGGAGGAAAATTTTACGGATTGCCGACTGAATTTGTTTTGCGGGAGGAAATTTTTGCGGATTGAGACAGCTAAAATTTCTGCTGGGAGGAAATGTTTGCGGATTTCTGGTCAAGTATAAATAAAATTCAAGACAGTATCGGTATTAAATTGCAATTTTAGGCCCCGTCCACACGTATCCGGACATTTTTGAATCCGCAACTTTTTTGTTGCGGATTGGCCTTCCGTCCACACGCATCCGGCGAATTCGGGCAAATACGATTCGAATACGCTACGTGTGGACGCGAATATTTTCTAATCCGTAACAAAAAAGTTGTGGATTCAAAAATATCCGGATACGTGTGGACGGGGCCTTACTTTCTGACTGGAGGTTTCTATGGTGCCCATAGTTATGGTTACTGTTCTAGCGCCAACATGAACATAAACGACGAGAAAACCTGAGTGAATTATAAAACGTGTTTAACAGTCGATTATGATAACAGTCTCTGGTTCTTTTGAAGACGTGTCTGGAGTTGAATCGGGAATACAGATGACTGTTCCTGGGAACGAGGTTGGTTGTGGCGGTCGCCTCGTAGTTATGAGAGCAATATGTGGTAGTTTCTTGGTGTTGCGGATGGTGTGATCACCAAATGACGTAAAACAAAAGATTCAAAAGACACTGAACAATACCCACACCACAACACAAAAGCTAACCAACAATGGCTTCCGCAACACCAAGAAACACCCCAATATGTTCACTGCATGTTAAAAAGTTCCTGTTAAGCCGATATAAGGCACCATTAAAACAAGATTTACTATTTTTTTCTGCGGCGGAAAATTTTGCGGGAGTTTTTTTTTTCTGCTGGAGTTTATTTTTGCGGATCGAAGGAAATCCGCAAAATCCGCAAAATTAAACTCCTGCACGGTATGCTGCTGACCCTGTTATTAAAATATGCAAATAGTTAACAGAGCGCTGTTCAATTGAGTGTTGAAAGTAATTTCACAATTACTTTGGTTTTGCATTGCTACGCTTTTCTTTTGTGATTGGCTAAAAAATCTCGCGCCACTTTCTCAACCAATCAGAAGTAAAACCAAAACCAATCTTGACTTTCTCGCACGAATTTTCCCGCGCTTTGCGCCGGCTACCTCCGGCTACATGTATTTGCCCCGAGTTGTCGGTGTCTTTTGGCGCGGTGTCCCGGCTGATAATAAAAAATAAATAACAGAAACAAAGTAGGACTAAATAGCTCAAAGTTACATCAAAATGGCAATTTTGATTTCTTGGCTACCTGTCACAAAATCAAATTTGATGAACTGTAATCCACTTCCATCCTTTTAATCCTAACTTTATCCCCAAACCGCTTGTTTTGTTTTGCTCTGCAGAATTTGTTTTATCCAATTTAGTCAGATACCGCGCAACTCTTTACAACCTCTAATTTCATTGGACCTCTGTATCACGCAGCTCTATTGTTTTCAGGGCTAGGGTCCATTTTTATGTTTGTTCTATTGTTTTCTCAGCAAATCAGAGAAGACCTTGTAAGAGCTGCCTACTGCCCTAATTTAGTTGTATAGAGCAGTTTCCAATTGAGAGTCGTAAAACCAAAACCAAAGTAATTACTCTGTCCAATCACACAGCTCGCAGACAATCTGATGAACCAATCAGAACTCGAAGCAAATACATGTAGCCGGCGCCAAGCGCGGGAAACACGTGCCAGCAAGTCACGATTGGTTTTGGTTTTACTTCTGATTGGTTATTAATGTGGCGCGAGATTTTTTTAGCCAATCACAAAGCGTAGCAATGCAAAAACAAAGCAATAGACCAATTCCGATATATTAAAATTCATACTTGGCTCCGAGGCTTAGGGGAATAAAACAAAAGAAATCACATCGAGGTTCAGAGATGAATAATTTATTTCTTTTGTTTTATTCCCCTAAGTCTCGGAGCCATGTATGAATTTTAATATATCGGAATTGGTCTATTGCGAGATTACTTTCGACACTCAATTGAAAAGCGCTCTATTTGGTGGCATTTGGCAATATTACATGGAAATTAGGTAAGCAAAATTTCCTTATTTCGGCCGGAAACTGTTCCGTCAAAATGGTTCGTTATATCGAGGCTCGACTGTAAATGCGATTATACATTCGAGCAGACTTTGGACGCATATTTCACGGCGCTGTTAAATCCTCAAGGCGCTGTTACATGGGGCAACTTTTTCCTGCATCTTGCAGCGCAACGCTGACGAGAGAATCGCGAGACGAGTTGCTCGGGGCTGCCAGATGCTCGCAACACTTTTCACAAGGAAAGCGATAGCGTTTTTAACGTTTCCAAATTAGCAGCAGCTCGAGGAAGATTGAAATGGCAAACAAAAGGCAAAGGATAACTTGGGTGAGATTGTAGTGTGCGAGACGGGAGGGAGTAGTAGGTTGCTTAACCTTCTGCAAATCACAACGCAATTTTTCGTTGAGAGGGTGTTACAAGCGCAATTCCATTCGCAACTTGTCACGCAACGGCTCTTGTCAGCGTTTCGTTGCACTTTGCAGGAAACATTGCCTAGTGTAAAAATAAAGTGCGTTCTGTTTTCTACACAGCCGTTATTTGGCTCGCGTTGCGTGACAACCCATGTAACGGTTGCACAGGAGACAATAATATCATGGTTATGTCATGCAATTACTTTGAATAGAGTAAAGTGCGTGATATAACTCCAGACATTCTTCCCTAAACTACTTTTAAATAAGTCACGTTGTATAAATAATAAAATTTTAGTCTAGAGTTTCCCATGTGGGCTCATTCTCTTTGTAAGCCTTTCCTAATACAAATCATTTTTTTTTTTTTTTTGGTAAATGATTTTTATTCAGTGTTAACGAGAGTGTACAGTCTTCATGCAGTCTGCTAAATTACCCCATATCCCTTACAGTGAAATTTTACCCTGCAGTAAAATTAATAATAAATACCCCATATCCCTTACAATTACATTTTGCCCTACACAAAAATCAAAGGCTCCTATGAGCAAACTCATGAATACGAAACGCTCTTAATAAAAGATTCTGCACGCCTTCGGACCCTCCCCTGTAAAAGCCCTTACAGCTATAATTGAATGACTGCTGACCGTTCCCTGTGCACATATATGCCAATTTTCAAGGACGAACATTTTATACAACAACATGGTACGGCAATGGGGACTAGAATGGCACCTGCTTACGCTAACCTTTTTATGGGGGAATTCGAAAGGAAAGCACTGAAAGATTAAGCTGACCAACCCTTTCTCTGGCTCAGATACATAGATGACATTCTAATGGTATGGACACACGGAGAAGAAAAACTAGACAACTTCATCACCTACCTCAACAACATCCATCCTACTATCAAATTCACCAGTGAACGGTCCACAACTTGAATTCCTTTCCTGGATGTCAATGTTCTACAAAAAAATGGAAAAATTGAAACCGACCTCTTCTGCAAGCCTACAGATAAACACCAGTACTTACTCCACTCCTCATGTCATCCGTATCATACAAAAAGAGCCATCCCCTGCAGCCTAGCCCTCCGTTTACGCCGGATTTGTTCCAAAGACGAATTCTTCGAGCGTCGGTCAGCAGAATTTTGTGAGAGAGCAAATCTCAAGAGCCAAACAAATACAAAGAAGTGAGACATTACAGGAACAATCGTGATAAAGATAAATCCCCAGTCCCGTTCACGATCACCTATAACCCAGCACTATCTAATATTCTAGAAATACTTCACAAGAAACAACCTATTCTCCATTCTACAAATCACCCGCAAAAAAATATTCAAAGATGTTCCTTTCATCGCTCACCGTCGTTCGCGACATTTTGGTTAGAGCTAAACTGAAAAACACTTACACAACACCAAAGCCCACCTCTGGCACTTTCCGCTGCAACTCCACTCATGGATGTTTCACCTGCCCTTACTTTGACAATGGTACAACTTCGAACACTTTTAGCAACACCGGGGAAATTAGACAAATAAAACAACATTTAACCTGTAATTCTAGTAACCTCAACAACAACAACAACAACAACAACAACAACAACTTTATTTGTACTCCACATTAATTTACATTATATAAAAACTACTGTACATATATGATCGAATGTAAAAAACAGTACATAGAGGAAACCAAACGCACGATTCGTGAACGCTTTACAGAACACAGACAAGGGACAAACAACCCACATCACGCCAACTCCACAGCAGCGGTCCCTACACATTTCAAATTACCAGGCCACTCTTCCGTGGACATGAGACTCATCCCGCTTGAACTGCAGCCTACCATCAATGCTTCCCGTCGAAAAGCACGCGAGGCCTTTTTAATTCATAGAGGGAACACTTTATCACCAGAAGGCATTAACCGAAGGAACGAACGCTGAACACAGTTTTGTATCATACACTATATATGTCATATATATTTTTTTATCTTATGTTTACAAGTGCGCTGTCTACATGTCATGTATTAGCCAATCATTTATAATCATGTATTTTTCAAATTTTATGAGCCGTTACAATATTTTCTTTCAGTATAGCCCTGGCCCTGAGGAAGACTAGTACAATTAGTCGAAATATTGGCCATTTAATGAATCTGCCCTTTGCCGTAGTACCAGCCTTGCATTCAGTTTTGTATTTTCATATATCCCATGTGGGAGCTTTGCGCAGTATTCGATTTAGATTTAGAACCCCTGTCCTGGACTCCCCAGCCTCCCATCCCTCCTACGCCGTCCCCATGGATAAGGCAGGAGAATATTGCATATCGCCGACTCAGTGTTTACAGCCGATCGAGTGATCGAGTGAAATTTTTACCCAAATGCTACAACTCGACTCGTTCAACGCTTCACGTATTCACGAGTTAAAATGGAAAAATACCCGATACCCCCTTACAATAGGGTCAAGCCCAAATCATACCGTCCAGAAGGACGTCGGACACCTTATTGACACTTATATAACGGAGTAACTGGTTAGCTTTCAGTTGAGGTTTGGGGTAGCAGTTTATATAGTTAAATTTAGGACAAAGCAACCCGAAAAGCTAGGTGGTACAGTGGTACGGTAGGCTATGTAAGTCTAAGCCTAGCTGAGGTCACAGGTTCAACACGGAGTGGGGATTTTAGATTTTCTTTTTTAAAAATTTACATTACGTTATATAATTCTCAATAGGTGTCCGACCTCCTTCTGAGCTATAGAGGTAGACTCTACCCCATTTTACAGTTGTGTGCTTAGTACCCTGGCCTTTGAGTGAAAGTGAGGCTGGAGTTGACTTTGTTTTGATACAAACCTTTCTGCTTTTCATATGTAAATCATGTTAGTTAGCATAAGAACAACATGATTTACATCTGAAAAGAAGAAAGGTTTCTATCAAAACAAGGTCAACTCCAGCCTCATTTCCACACAAAGGCCAGGTTACTAAGTAGAGAACTGTAAATTGGTCTATTGTATAGTGCTGTAAGTTTAGGTTAACAACGATACAAAGTAACAAAGGAAAGAAAAATTAACAGGAATAAAAATACCATATTTTTCAATATGATAGGTTAAGCCTCGCATAGACGTCATAAATTTAACATTTTCAATTGGATTTCGCATTTGTTTTTGTAGCAAAATGGGATTTGACATACATGTATCTGGCTTCTGCTCGAGCACAGTTTGTTTTGAAATCAAAGAAGCCTGAAAGATTACTTCTCAATTTTAAAACCAATGGAAAGTAGGTTTTAAACTACACTGAACACGAAAGAAAAAAACCTTGTTCCATTAAGTTTGTACGCAAATATTAGTGGCTGCGGTCACATCTGGGCTACTAACTATAGTTAAGACGGAGATAACTATAGTTAGCTATTTCGGTAATGTGACCGCTTCTCTGTTCGCTCTAACTATAGTTTTTTTTTTTTTTTTTTTTTTTTTTTTTTTTTTTTGACACTTTATTAGTGTTAACAACTCTTTACAATTTATAAAATACATAAATAAACAATAAAAGTTACAAAAAAACTAACAATACAAGGTTACAACTTAAAACAGCAAGCTATTTGGATATACTTATTTTATTACATATTATAGTTCTAAAAACACAGATACACAGCAAACAAAGAAGGATAAAGAACAAGTACGGGGTCAAGAGAAAAATGTTCGCTTACAGAGCAATCTTTACTTTTGTACGATCTTTGCGTCTATTAAGGGCTTCCATTTATGATAAAAAGTTGTCAGAGAGTTAGACCTAGTTGCAATTCGTTTTTCAATTTCAGCTTTACTTACAACTATGGCTTGGAACGTTGAGATAGATAATGGCTCCTCTTTAACACTACAGCAATAAATATAATATTTCGCGATAAGAATTAAATGATTGATAAGTCTATCAAACTTGTCTCTTTTAAGAATTCCAAACATGATTTTGACGATAGAAAGCTCTATTGCTGAGGGCATATACTCTTTGTATAACTCACTAAAGGAGTCCCAGAATTGAGCAACAATAGGGCAGAGAAATAACATGTGTTTAAGGTCTTGAGTTCCTGATTTACATAAGTAACATAAGCTATTGTCTGCTAGCTTTGTTTTGAACAACTTACTTTTTGTAAAAACTATATTATGCAGGATCTTATATTGAAACATTACTAGTTTAGTTTCCTTTGTAATAGTGAAAGCAAGTTTGTAATAGTCAGTCGTTTGTTCTGATTCAATTCCATAATCTAAAATACGTTGCTTTGACGTGGGATCTTTGAACGTGTGTTTAACAAGTTTTTGGTATACGGCTTTGGTTGTGAAGTTTTTGACATCTAAAAACACTTGGTTTGAAGTATTTCGCTGAGTTTTTAGTTTCTTGATAGATTTTTTAGCCTCTGCAGGAATTGCGTTAATTAGACCGTAATAAGTCAAGAAATCTGTTTGTATTTGATACGTTGCGAGAAATGTTTCATGCGTTAAAAAGTTTAGATTTTCGTCAAGCAGGCTGTCTAAGCAAATAATGTTTTTGTCAAACCAGGCACGCCAGAAGACAGTCTTGTTGTTAACTTTAAGATCGCGGTTATTCCAAATTACGGTTTTTAAAGCATTATCTTGGAAGGTGTTTTCAGCTTCTCTTAGTTCATACCAATATTGTAAGATCTTTTCGTAAAAAGGCGGTAAATCTCTGATATTAACATCTTTGCTAGTGCACTTACATGACAGTAGAAAATCGAAACCTCCCTTTTGAGAAGTGGCCTCATCAGGAATAATTCTCCATGCTGCTTTTCTCATTGATTTGAAACGTTTCACCCAGGCGCATTTTAGTGCTTTATTCATTAATGTAAAATCAATCATGTTTAAACCACCATTTTCTTTTTCACCGATAATTGTAGTTCTTTTAATCTTTGGTTTCTTGTTGTCCCAAATAAAATTAAATGTTATATTGTTTACTGCTTCACAAAAAGTATTTGGGACAGGCAGAACAGATGCATTGAAGACGAGTTTTGAAAGACCTAACGTTTTAACAATATTAATTTTACCAAGTAATGTTAATTTTCTTCTTTTCCAGCTGCTTAAAGTATTTTGTAAGTCGTTGAGCTTTTTGAGGAAGTTTAATTGCTCACTCACTTTTTCATTGTTAGAAAAATGTATCCCCAAAGCATAAACAGATTCATCTGGCCATCTGAAACTAAAAGGAGTATCTTTTCTATTCTTCCATTTGCCCAACCATAATGCCTCCGACTTAGAAGGGTTAATTTTCAAACCACTACATCTTTCGAATTTTTCTAAGATGTCTAAGAGTTCCTTTACTGAATTAAGATTTTTTAAAAATGAGGTTGTATCATCGGCATACTGAGAAATTTTTATTTCCTGTGTTCCTACTTTGATACCTTCAATGTTGGGATTATTCTTAATTGCAAGAGCTAATATTTCGATGCCTAATACAAAAAGCATGCCGGATAATGGGCATCCTTGTCTTACGCCCCGTTGCAGATTAAAGAATTCTGACGCATAACCATTATTGGTTACACAGCTGGAAATGTTACTATAGAATACTTTAATCCAGTTTTTAAAATCATGTCCGAAATTAAACCTGTCAAGGACTTTGAAAAGAAAATTCCACTCTATTGAATCGAAAGCTTTTTCAAAATCAAGAAAAATAGCAACTCCAGGGATGTTTTTGTTCGATGTGTACTTAATTATATCATTAATGAGTCTTATATTTTCTCCGATGTAACGTTCTTTAACATATCCTGTTTGGTCTGGGTTTATTATATGTGGGAGAATCTTTTCAAGCCTCTTGGCAATTGCTTTTGTTGCAATTTTATAATCAGTATTTAGTAAAGAGATTGGTCTCAGATTATTAAGTATATTTGTTGGTTTATCTTTCTTTGGAACTAGCGAGATAATTCCTCTTCTTTGACATATCGATAATTCTCCTTTATCGAAGCCGTAATTAATACTTTCTATGACTTCATATTTAATATCCTCCCAGAAACATTTATAAAATTCGCAGGTAAAACCATCCGAACCAGGTGTTTTGCCGGGTTTCATATCTTTTAAGGCTTTGCTGCACTCTTCTACCGTTAATTTTCCTTCACATGTTTTAGATTGATTCTCATCAAGTGAAGTTATGAAATCATTATTGAAGAACATGTCTAGCCCATCCTCATTAAGATTTACTTGTTTGGAAGTATACAAGTTTTGGTAGAAAAGTTTTTCTTCCATTAAAATTTCATCTGGGTTTTCTGTTTCTTTTCCATTACAAAGCTTTAATTTAGAGATTTTCTTTTTCAGAAAGCTTCTTTTTTCTAAATTGAGGAAATATTTTGAGTTCCTTTCTCCGTTTTCGTACCATCTGGCTTTGCTGCGTAAGATTGTACCTTTTATCTTTCTATTAGTTATTTTTTCTAATTTTAATTTTAACGCATTGAATTCTTGAATAAGTTTATAATCATTTGTCGAAGTGCTTAATTTTTGTTGAAGTTCATCTAATTTGAAAATTAGTTCTTTTTCTTGGTCTCGTTCTTTTTTGGCTTTTTTCTTGGAGAAGAGGATTGTAAAGCCTCTAAGCTCCATTTTTATGACGTCCCACTTAAGACCTAAGTCTTCAACATCTTTGTATTTTTCTTTATAAAGCTTAATATTTTCTCTTACACTTTCTACATACGATTCATCTTCAAGAAGACTAGAATTAAATTTCCAGAAGCCAGGGCCAGAGCGTCTCTGGTAATCGCTAGTTTGCATATTTAGAACTAACTAACTATAGTTAGAAAATTTACGCCTCGGTGATCCAAAACAATACAGACTAACTATAGTTATACCCAAGCAGGGTTCATGGGTTAGTCTTAAGTTTACAAACAAACAACCAATCAGAATGTGACAATTCTTTTCGCACGTGCGAGATGAGCATATATAAGTATGCAAAATAAAAACCAAGCGTGAAGCGAGGGGGAAACCAAAAACAACAAACAAAAAATTTACATACAACAAGGTAACAACACGTGTACCCGTCGTCGAGCATCCGTTAAAATTCTCAGCTTATTTCTCATTTTTCTCCGACGGTTTGCCGCACGAAAAAAATAAATTAGAAGAAAAACTAGACACACTTTACGTCGGTCAACCATGTTGACATTTCACGGATCAACAATAAGGGCCGTCACGAACCTCTTAATTCTGACGTCATCCATAGGCTAATTAGAACTAACTGTAGTTAACTGCGTGGTGTGACCGCAAAGTCGACCGAAAGCACTTACTACAGTTAGGTATGACGTCACGTAACTTGAGACTAACTTAATGCCCCGTCCACACGTATCCGGATATTTTTGAATCCGCAACTTTTTTGTTGCGGATTAGAAAATATTCGCGTCCACACGTAGCGTATTTGAATCGTATTTGCCCGAATTCGCCGGATACGTGTGGATGGAAGGCCAATCCGCAACAAAAAAAGTTGCGGATTCAAAAATATCCGGATACGTGTGGACGGGGCCTAAGTTAAACTTTAGTTACGTCGTAGATGTGACCGCAGCCAGTGATGCATGGCACGTGCAGCTCGTACCACGTGCAGCTCGTGCCAAGAACAAAGGACATGTTTAGACATGACTACTGAGTACTGACGAGGATAAACCTCCACTTGAAAAATACTGTGTAATTTTTAGGAAAGACCTGTAGGTAATGAAGGTAAAGTGTTCACAAGCAAAGCGGCATACAACTTGGCCGGAGTTTAATTCGGTTTATTATATAAACTTCAGTGACATACAAGAATTTCTCTCATCGGCGGAAAAATCATATCTCGACACACGAATAGATATCAATTTTATCTTCACTGTGAAGATTGAAGATATTAAAATGTCTTAAGGTTAGCAACTATGTTTGCCCGGTCCACTCCATAATCGAAACCTATTTGGATCTTCCTCAGAAATATTACGACAGTTCAGGCAATCTTCAAAACATTTCGGAAAATGATCGGAAACCGTTCGTACAATTTTCGGACGGTATTAGGAAAATTTTAGTAGTTTTCGGAAAATTGCTCAAAACTTCGTAATTAGTGTGGTTTATATAATAGAGCAGTTTTCATTGAGTGTGAAAAGTAATAACACAATTGCTTTGGTTTTTCATTGCTACGCTTTGTGATTGGCTAAAAAATCTCGCGCCACTTTCTCGACCAATGAGAAGTCAAACCAAAACCAATCGTGACTTGCTCGCACGCGTTTTCCCGCGCTTGGCGCCGCCGACATGTAATTGCTTCGAGCTCTGATTGGTTCATTGGATTGTTTACGACTGCTGTGATTGGTCAGAGTAATTACTTTGGTTTTGCATGACTGTTTGGAGATATGAAATTTCTCCTCGTGTTCAATCGGATATGTTACTTGTTCAATCGGATATGTTACTTGTTCAATCGGATATGTTACTTGTTCAATCGGATATCTTACTTGTTCAATCGGATATCTTACTTGTTCAATCGGATATCTTACTTGTTCAATCGGATATCTTACTTGTTCAATCGGATATCTTACTTGTTCAATCGGATATCTTACTTGTTCGCTGCGCTCACTCGTGAGATATCGAGTTGAACACTCGAAGAGAAATTTCTTGCGCACTCATGTATTATTTTCTATTTCTGTAGCCAATGCCCTTGTAATTAAGACCATAAATCTTTTGATCGCACCACAGAAAACAATCATCGTTGTTCCCCAAAATCAAACTCCAGTCCTGTCCCCTTTAACTTTGACAACAGCGTGTCATCAAATTTTCGGTTCAGTTCTTCATTGAAAACACTCCTCCAGCCTCCAATGTCGCCCTTCCGAAGAAGACTTGGTTTAGAAGCATAAACATCTACTTTAAAACTTTTTTCATTTTTCTTCATCTCGCCAAACGTGCACTGATGGGTTATTTTAGAGATCATATCTTCTGAAAGTTGTATCCCGAGAAAATTGCTGATCCTCCGAACATTACCGTGTAGGTCCTAAAGAAAGAAAAAAAAAATAACAGTACAAAAACATTAAACCTTTTCTTTTATCTGGGAGTATATTACTTTGTCTATTTCGTTGGTTTTATAGGGTGCATAAGAAGCAAGCCCCATTAGTGTATTACGGTGGTGTATTTAACCTGCATAAAGGCGCTTTTACAGTGCGCGAGCGCGAAGGGCGAGCAACGAGCTCGGAGCGCGAGTCGTGTGCCGCGAGTGCGACTCTCCACCTTCGCGTGACTCGCGCTTCGCGCTCATTGCTCTCTCGTCGCGCACGCGCACCGCAAACGATATGACTTGTTAACAAATCATCGCGTCTCCAGCACCGGGTGAAAATCGCACATGAAGCCCCAAAAGGTTATCCATTTGTGTGAGCCGTCAAAGCTACACCTACTGGGACCCCCAGATGTGAAAAAGACACAAAATAAATTATGTTTTTCTCACTTCTTATGACAACTAAGTGACCTGGGCCCGTTTCTCGAAGACCCGATACCTTTCCAGGCCCGGAGCTAAATTTTAAATTCAGAATCTAAGGGTGTATTAACCCCCAAACTAGCCGGAATTGTTTTGTCACCTTAGAATTTTATTGTGTATGCTTTAAAACCAACAAATATGCATCTTTATTATGAACATTGCAGACAGAAAATAGCTTTCCGGGTCCGAAAGGTTACAGGAACGTTTGAGAAACGGGTCCCTGATCTCTTACATCGCTATTAAATGATGACATGAGCTTTATGGTTGATGGATGGGAGTACATTAGTAGGGACGGTGGTGTACGGTTTGTGGATATGTGCACAGCGGATAATCGTCGAAATCTTGCCCTGAAATAAACTCACTTCACAACTCGTTGGCGTAACTCCACGAGTAATAAACGATACAAATACGCAATAAAATGATTTACCTTCTTTAAGTCCTCGTATTTTAGGAACAGAATGTGCGGCTCATTTCTATGCTCCCACCACGGTAAAACATGATCCGTCCACAAACCAAACGCTCCTGCAAAGACAGGAACGTTAGAAAGAATTGTAACTGCCCTTAACACTTTAGCTCCCAAGAGTGCCAAAGATTAAAATTCAAGAAAAATCCTAAACTAACTTTTGTAAAATATTGAAAAACAAATGGTACCATGCAAAAGTACTGCCAAATAGGTTTCATTTGAATGGTAACACTACAGGATTTCGTTGACAGACTCAAAAGTTACAACTACACTACATGTCTCCATAATTGACTCTGGGAGCGAAAGGGTTAAACAACGGTCCACGTTCAACAAATTGTTTGTTTGCTTGTTTTTTAATCCACGCGGGAAAAAGGTATTAAGCGCACGAGGGAGAAGCATAGCATAGGAGAATATTTGCACAGCGTAACTTTAAATTACGTGACAGGAAATGCTTTTGGGTGACGTGCCTTAAAGAAGCTATGTCATGGTAATTTTGAGGTTTTTGTGTCAAAATTGCCCCAAATTTAAACTAAGCACCTTTGTTGTACAAAAAAATGTTAATAGAACACTAAGAGGAAGATATAAAGTAAATTTTCTAAGAGAACTATAAAACCATAATTAGAGTTTCAGCAAGTTTTCCAAAACAGAAGCGATACACTGGCTACTTTTTTTCAAGATGCAATCCATTTCCATCCTGGCCATCTGCAGCCCAGTATATTTTTACTCTTATGGCACAAGTAGAATAATTTTCAACAAAACTGGATCCTTATTTTTGGGTTTCCACTGATATAAATTTAACAAATTTACACCGGTTTTCCGTGGTGTGGACTCTTATTTACCACGATTTACGTCATCACATGGTCAAAATGTTGTGGACTCACGAGGCGCAGCCGAGTGAGTCAGCAACACCGTTGTCTGGACTCTCATTTACCACTCACGTCGACCAATCAGATTGCGAGTTTAGCGGCAATTGTGGTAAAAATGTCTTTTGCCTTTTTTTAAGTTACACCAAAAATGGTGACATAGCCCCCTTAAATACGTCCCAAGAGTGACGATTTTCCGTATACACAAGTTAGAGCCACTTCAGTTATGTATAAGGTAATAAGGTGATACAATTAACAATTATTGGATGAGGTTGAGCATGATAGCGATAATTATCAAGGCCAAAGTTTGTGTTATCTGCCGAAGCCGAAGGCCGAGGCGGATAACACAAACTGAGGCCTTGATAATTATCGCTGTCATGCGAAAACCGAATCCAATAATTGTTTTATTATGCATATTCCTGAGCTGCACTTGTAAAGACAAGAGCGCGCACAAAAAAGTGATCAATGCACAGCAGTCAACTTGTAAGTAAACAACTTACGTCACTTCTGCATGCATAAAACTATTGTCTGTAGGTATGACGTCACTTCTGCATGCATAAAACTATTGTCTGTAGGTATGACGTAACAGAAACAGCAAGCAATAATTAGCTGCGTGCTTATAGCCAATCAAAATCGAGCTAGTGACACCAATGTATAATAATTATACTTGTCACATGGAAATGATATGGTAGGTGGATCATACTAGGCCGCTATATGCAGCACTATTTTTCTATTACGTTGAATGAAATCTTTCTTTAAAACTCCAATTGGCTTTATGGAATTAGGTTGTTTTAAAATTTTACTCTTTCTTTGCAGGAAAAATTGGGGAGGAGTGCGTGAACATCCAAAAGAAACCATCTGTTCAACCCTTCCCAACGTTGGCGAGGAGTGTGTGATGAGCCAAAACAAACCGTCTGCTCATTCCTCCCCAAAGTTGGCGAGTGCGTGACAAGCTGCCCATTCCTCCCAACGTTGGCGAAGAGTGTGTGATGAGCCAAAACAAACCATCTGCCCATTCCTCCCCAACGTTGGCGAGTGCGTGACAAGCTGCCCATTCCGCCCCAACGTTGGTGAAGAGTGTGTGACGAGCCATAACAAACCATCTGCCCATTCCTCCCATACGTTGGCGAGGAGTGCGTGACAAGCCAAAAGAAACCGTCTGCCCATTCCTCCCCAACGTTGGCGAGGAGTGTGTGACGAGCCAAACGAAACCGTCTGCCCATTCCTCCCCAACGTTGGCGAGGAGTGCGTGATGAGCCAAAAGAAACCGTCTGCCGTTGGCGAGGAGAGCGTGACGAGCCAAAAGAAACCGTCTGCCCATTCCTCTCCAACGTTGGCGAGGAGTGTGTGGCGAGCCAAAAGAAACCATCTGTCCATTCCTCTCCAACGTTGGCGAGGAGTGCGTGACAAGCCAAAAGAAACCGTCTGCCCATTCCTCCCCAACGTTGGCGAGGAGTGTGTGATGAGCCAAAAGAAACCGTCTGCCGTTGGCGAGGAGAGCGTGACGAGCCAAAAGAAACCGTCTGCCCATTCCTCTCCAACGTTGGCGAGGAGTGTGTGGCGAGCCAAAAGAAACCGTCTGCCCATTCCTCCCCAACGTTGGCGAGGTGTGTGTGACGAGCCAAACGAAACCGTCTGCCCATTCCTCCCCAACGTTGGCGAGGAGTGCGTGATGAGCCAAAAGAAACCATCTGCCGTTGGCGAGGAGAGCGTGACGAGCCAAAAGAAACCGTCTGCTCATTCCTCTCCAACGTTGGCGAGGAGTGTGTGGCGAGCCAAAAGAAACCATCTGTCCATTCCTCTCCAACGTTGGCGAGGAGTGCGTGACGAGCCAAAACAAACCATCTGCCCATTCCTCCCCAACGTTGGCGAGGAGCGCGTGACCATTTGCCCATTCCTCTCCAACGTTGGCGAGGAGTGAGTGACGAGCCAAAAGAAACCGTTTGCCCATTCCTCTCCAACGTTGGCGAAGAGTGCGTGACGAGCCAAAAGAAGGTCTGCCCACTCTTCTCCAACGTTGGCGAGGAGTGCGTGATGAGTTAAAAGAAACCGTCTGCCCACTCCTCTCCAATGTTGGCCAGGAGTGCATGACCAGCCAAAAGAAACCATCTGCCCATTCCTCCCCAATGATGGTGAGGAGTCCATGACGAGCCCCTGAAAGAAGATATGCGAGGAGGATAGTGTTTAATGGTAACCACTACTTACTTACTTACTTACTTACTGTCACGTTCAATCCAACGTACAGAGTTATTTAATATATTCTTTGTTTCCTCGAATTTGTAGGGTTTGGAATATTTTACTGCCTGAGGCAGCGTATGCCACCTCACTACCGGCCATTGCTGACTTAGCCATTCTGTTTTAACAAACTAAGATAAATTGAAAAGTGTTCTAATAGAGCAGTTTTCAATTGAGTGTCGAAAGTAATTACACAATTGCTTTGGTTTTGCATTGCTATGCTTTGTGATTGGCTAAAAAATCTGGCGCAGCTTTCTCGACCAATCAGAAGTAAAACCAAAACCAATCGTGACTTGCTCGCACGCGTTTTCCCGCGCTTGGCGCCGCCGACATGTAATTGCTTCGAGCTCTGATTGGTTTATTGGATTGTTTACGACTGCTGTGATTGGCTAGAGTAATTACTTTGGTTTTGGTTTTACGACACTCAAATGAAAACTACCCTAAACTAAGAATTAAGAACTACTGTAATTTACCTTTGCCTTCAACAAGCAGCTTTGCAAAAAATTCCCAAGTTCCACTAAAATAACTGGCAGGGCCAAAACTACACACAAAGTGATAATACGAAACGGCAACATCCTTTGGATTTCTAGCTATATAAAGGTATTTGCTTCTTTTAGCCTCGTTTTGACTTATTGGGATCAAGTGACAGGGAAGATGAGACTTGATGAATCGAGGACTGGGTCGATTGTTAAGCGCAACTTGAGATTGGTCTCCAGGCCTCTGAAAGAGTTGATTTTTCTCAAGTTGGGGAAATCTGCTAACTATTCCTTCTTTGCTAATTTCACCATCGTGGTATATTTGCCAAACAATTTCTTGAAGCCAAGTTGTTCCTGTGGAAATAATGACATACGAAGGGAAGACCAACAGTTGAACATCTTTAATATGAGCACCAGTTGAAAGGGACAGAAAAGTGTCTGTATAATAGGGGTGTTCATAATATGGCAGCCTGTGAGTGGGTACAATGATAGCGTACACTGGGGATGTGCTGCCCAATAAGGAATGTGTTTTTAAATCTAAATTTATAAATAAGATATGGGTTTTTAACTTGACGCTGTTGTGGACTGTGGGTACACAGTTTCCCGTTTATTGGTTTAACCCTTTAACTCCCAAGAGTGCCAAACGTCAAAATTCAAGAAAAATTCCAAATTTCAATTTGTAAAATTTTGAAAAACAAATGGTACCTTGCAAAAGTACTGCTGAAGAGGTTTCATTTGAATGATCACACCATAGGATTTCGTCCACAGACTCAAAAGTTAGAACAATGGTACCATGCAAAAGTACTGCTGAAGAGGTTTCATTTGAATGGTCACACCATAGGATTTCCTCCACAGACTCAAAAGTTAGAACAAATGGTACCTTGCTAAGGTACTACTGAAGAGGTTTCATTTGAATGGTCACACCACAGGATTTCATCCACAGACTCAAAAGTTGGAACAAATGGTACCTTGCAAAAGTAGTGCTGAAGAGGTTTCATTTGCATGGTCACACCATGGAATTTCATCCACAGACTCAAAAGTTAGAACAAATGGTACCTTACAAAAGTACTGCTGAAGAGGTTTCATTTGAATGGTCACACCATAGGATTTCGTCCACAGACTCAAAAGTTAAAACAAATGGTACCATGCAAAAGTACATGTACTGCTGAAGAGGTTTCATTTGAATGGTCACACCATAGGATTTCGTCAACAGACTCAAAAGTTAGAACAAATGGTATCTTGCAAAAGTACTACTGAAGATGTTTCATTTGAATGGTCACACCATAGGATTTCATCCACAAACTCGAAAGGTAGAACTGTGTTACATTTCTCCATAATTGACTCTGGGAGTGAAAGGGCTAACATGGATTTTACACTTTACTGATTGGTAATCAAAATGTGGGCCAAGACCCAGCCCCTGCATGACAAGTCAATATTCACACAAAATAAAATGGAACATAAACATCTTTCTTTGTGTCAAGTAATGCCATAAACAACATCTAGACATGGAAAAGCTTTGCTTTATTTTGTTGCTCATATGCCCCTTTGCTGAAAAGTTAGTATTTCAAAATCAACCTGGGGTATCTAATTGAATGTTCGGTAATAAAACCCTGGGGGTACTCAACAGGGGTATCATTGGAAATTTTTAACCCCCACCCCCCTTAAAGGTACCAGAATCTCACTTTGGGGATGTGGTTCAAATTCATTTTCACTCCTGTAAGAGGTACCAATATTATTCTAAAACACTGACAACCAATGTCATATTCTACCCTATTATTCGACTCACTGTACCCTAACAGGTACCATAATGATAATTCTAATGGTGGTCATTTGAGATTTCGGTACCCAAAGCGGTACCAATCTACAAATTTTGCAACTAACACCCCCATCAATTTTATGTGGTAGTCTCCCCCACCCTACCCCCTCTTCTGCCGAGAATGAAACTCAATCAAACACCAATCGTTCGATTAATTTGGGCAATCAAACATATATTAATCAAACTCACAAGAAAACTACTCAATTGAATGCAATCATTTTACCCTTTCACTCCCAGAGTCAATTATGAAGACATGTAGTGTAGTTCTAACTTTTGAGTCTGTGGACGAAATCCTATGGTGTGACCATTCAAATGAAACCTCTTCAGCAGTACTTTTGTAAGGTACCATTTGTTCTAACTTTTGAGTCTGTGGACGAAATCCTATGGTGTGACCATTCAAATGAAACCTCTTCAGCAGTACTTTTGCAAGGTACCATTTGTTCCAACTTTTGAGTCTGTGGACGAAATCCTATGGTGTGACCATTTAAATGAAACCTCTTTGGCAGTACCTTTGCATGGTACCATTTGTTTTTCAATATTTTACAAAATTGAATTTAGGATTTTTCTTCAATTTTGATGTTTGGCACTCTTGGGAGTTAAAGGGTTACAAAAAAAATGTTCAATTTCAAAACACTGGACAATCGAACTCAATCAAACCACAACTCAATACAGTGGAACCTCCATTAAGAGGACACCATCAGGACCAGGAGAAGTGTCCCCTTAATGGAGGTGTCCCTTTAATAGAAGTGATTCTTACAAAGATTATAACACTTATGAGCATTTTGCTGGCCAGGACTAGGAGAAGTGTCCCCTTAATAGAGGTGTCCCTTTAATAGAGGTGATAATTACAAAGATTATAATCCTTATGAGCATTTTGCCGGCCGGGGCAAGGAGAAGTGTCCCAAAGTAGAGGATCCTGACTGCACACATTCTAGAACCTCCCATAACCTGAGGTACACAGAATGTGGTCAGCTACAGGTAACCCTTTCATCCCCAAGGTCAATTTATTATGGATCAAGACATGCCAAGTTTAGTCTTTTAACCTTTAAACCTATCGATGAAATCATGATGTGACCACTCAAATGAAACCTCATTTGCATGCAGGTGTTGTATAGTACAATATTTTACCACATTAAATTTGGAATTTTTAGTGAAGTTTAATTTTTACCACCCTTGAAAGTTAATGGTTAATTAATAAGGGATTCTGCTTACAGAAAGTTTGACTGTGCTTGAGTTTAACCTCTCCTAATGGACACCTCTCTATTATTCATTCTGGTGAAACAAACAGACTTGAACGCCGTAGGCTCGAACATGAGTACAGAGGCATGAATTTCTAGGGGTTTCCGGGGCATGTGCCCCTGGGAATGTTTGAAATTGGACTCTCTGAAACGCCATTTCCTGCATTCCCTGGACTGAAAGTGGTTAACTGGGAAGGTCATTTAAAGCACTAAAATGCTCACAAAAGTTAAATATTTGAATTGGCAATTATGATAATTATCAGTCTGCAGTCATCCGTTCTCGGTAGATTCTAATGGAATCATAGTGTTAAGTGAGCAAAATAAGGCTCAACTCTATTTTTGATAAACAAATACAAAATCATCTGATTTATTTACACTTGAGAAAACAATTACATTGTATGTTGTGTGAAACTACCGGACCTTACATGTCAAACGACTGGACATTATATTTGGATGTTACATCCAGTCTCCGCCCTCAAACAAAACCCCTCATTATTGACAGTCTACGTGAGCTCAAAGAGACCACAACTCAGACAAACACTAATACAGATGCCTCTATTTTTTGAGGAAGTTTAAACTGTACATGTATTAAATTTTGTAATCTTTGAATTGAGACAAATGAACATGCTAATTGGCTCATTCCATCAAAGTGTTTACAGCATGCTACGTTTGGCTCCTGGGAGGGATACTTTTTCAACTCCGAATGCTGGATCTGTGTCATTCATTACATTTCCCATGATTTCAGCTGTGATTTCCAGTAACAATCAGTCCTGACAGGGTGAGATGAGAAGATTTCTCTCTTTTTGATTTGAAAATGAGATACGCTCTTGTCCAGATGAGATATGCTCTCTATATACCCAATTAATTGAAAATCTATACTCGTTTTCAGACCAAAACGGCTTAAAAGCCTTTCCTTTTGGGGCGGCAAAACCCCATATTTATCCTGATCATCTACGCAGCCGTAGTTTGTGTCGTCACGAAATGCAAAAACATTGCACGAAGACACAAATAATGGTTTAGTGAAGTGTTTAGTGAAGTGTTTAGTGAAGCGTTTAGTGAAGCGGAGTCCAGGCCCCAAAGTCGTGTCCGGCCTTGTCACTGTGCTACTTGTGCTTAAGGCAGGGGTCCACCTGAAAGCCAATTTTTCGCCACTTAACATGGGTTTAATGGAAATATCACGTTCACGTTTCAAGCAATCCAAAAACTCTCTGCTCATCTCATGAATCTAAGTTATGGGGTGTTTGGTAAATTTTTTGGTAATTTTTGGGTATGTTTGGGAGGAAATAGTTTTTCTCGTCAATCAAGCCAGATCACGCGTGAAGATGAAACGTGAAACCTGTGGGTGAATTGAATATAGCTTTGTGACTCCAGTAGAGACTTTTGCAGATTGCTCTATGTTTATGTGTAGACGTCTTAGAAAGTCTGTTTTTCAGCCATATGTCTATACAATGACTATGCGTTCAGTCACCGACGCAGTCGCTTATGGGTTGCGAAAAGAAAGAAATAGTAGCATAAACAAAACCGTCGCCAGACTGTCAAATTTGCCAATGGAGGAATTTTATTTTACACAAATGAGCACCACATAATTAATTGTTTGTCTAATTTGTGTTAATTAATGCTAAAAGAGTACTAATTATGGCACTTTGAACACTGCAAGGTATTGTTAGCATTGAGATTCCTTTGTTTTAAAACATTTTTGTAAATCTCACTATATATGGGACCAAATCTCAAGATTTTTTGGGGGAAATTTTGGAGACCTCAAGATTTCAGGGTTTTAGATGTTGAAAGGTCTGTAAATGATAATCATATACCTTCGCGCTAAAGGTGATTTACTTGTGGCTGATGTTTGTTTAACTTTTTACTTGTGATTAACGTTTTTCCTTCACCGAGCCACTTCAGTAATACTGCTTGAAAAGTGGCCCTGTATTCTATAGTTGCTCCAAAGGTAAATATTACCTGTAAATACATTTTGTCCTACCTGACTTCGGATAACTGAGAACATAAACGTCGTCTGGTCTGGTCTCAAAACGGCTCAAATCCTTTTCAAAATCTTTGTCTATGTTGGGTTCATAAAACGTAATTCGTACATCGTGAACCAAGGCATGTCGAGGGCCCGTATATTCCCCTTCCTTTTCTTGGACAATCTTCAACGCCGCCATGTGAACTAAAATGGGTCACGGCCAGACCGCGTGACAAAATTAACTGTTGCTCCCAATCTCCTCACGACATTTTGGCCGCCTGAACCGCCGCTTAGCAATCCAGCGGTAGTACAGTTAGCCTGTTCCAGGCTCTCAGATAGTGGGGGCTAGTGAGTAGCGAGCGAAGTTCTTCGCTCGCTCCAACATTTTTCGCTCGCTCCCACTATCTGAGAACCTGGAACAGGCTATTGTACAGTATGTAACATTTCCACTGTGTTTAGGGATGCAGCTGCTACTTGAGAGCTCCCGGCCCGGGGGTAACTACTCGGAATTTTGGGTGGGGGTACCGGTGTGCCACCCGATTCAAATCCGGACCCTGTTACTGACCAACAACGCCATTTTACATAACCGTTTTAGATCTGATCTCTGAAATCCATAACCGTTTCAGACCATGTTTGCGTATCTGGAGCAATGGATTTGCTGTACCTAGCCTGTTCCAGGCGTTCAGATAGTGGGTAGCCTGTTCCAGGCGTTCAGATAGTGGGGAGAGAAGGAACGCGAAAGATAGCGAGGTGAAGGAAACCTCACCCCTCTCCCCAGTTCCCGCTCGTTTTCCCTGCTCGTTCGCGCGCCGGTTTCTAGCTGTTTCCTCGCCCCACCTCCGCACCCCACCCACGTGGCAACCTCGTCTCCTGGGTGGTCTCCGCTTCTAAGCGTCCTAAGATTATCGTTTTTGGAGTCAACTTGTTGACATAAGTAACGTAAATTAACGTTTGGTGAAGCGGAGTCCAGGGGAACTTACCATTTACAGGACCCATCCGGTTGGAAATTTCATGCATTAGAATTAAATGACTTAACTTCACCTAGTGAAAGAAGGAAAAATTAAAAATACAACCCACATCAGTTGAAAAAATAAAAGAATGGGAAAATATATATATGTCACCAGACCCAGCAAATCATAATTGCTCAAACATTCCAAATGGAATAATGCATATCATTTGATTTCCCAACAGGGATTTCTGTTTTTTTCATGTAAATGGTAAGCACCCCGGGTCCCGGGTTGGTCAGGCCTCGTCACCGTGCGACTTGTGTTAAATACCGTAAAATGTCGCTTGTTGCTTGTAGCCCCGCTCCCCCCCCCCCCCCCCCCCAGCGGTCAAACTGTTAAGCCTGGTTTCCATATACCCGTAACTACCCCGTAACTACCCCGTAACTGACGTAAGCGAGGCCCCGGTAGCGCTGCGGCAGTGACCGGGATGCTACCGTATACATACCGCCGGCAGCCGCAGTTGTGTGTTTCCATTTGTGACCGCATGACCGTGGCGAGCTTTTACCGCGGAAATACATGGCTGCGATTTGATTGGACAGTTTTAATCATGTGTTGTCATAAAAACAATGCAACTCCCCCGGGATGTCGCCGGTTCCCGCCGGCATGTGTTTCCATTAAAATCTTATCAAGCCTGCGGTGCCGTAAAGCCGGGAAAAGTTGAACTCAGCTCAACTTTCCGGCACCGGGGACATCGTGACGCCGGTCATCCCAGATGCCGGAACAGAATGTTTCCATTAAAAATAGAACTACCGCCGGTGTGCCCTAGTGCTACCGCCGGTTCGGCTTACGGCAGTTACGGGGTAGTTACGGTTATATGGAAACCAGGCTTTAAGGCCCGTTTACACATGCGATTTTTGATGCGATTTTTGTCGCGCTCTCCAATGCAACTTTCGTCGCAAGTGTAAACTTGCGGCGATTTCTGTCTGCTTTGGGTGCGACATTTGCTTTGATTTGCTATGATTTCTCAAAAATCGCCGACAAGTTGCATCAGGTTTCGACCATGTTCGAAACCTTTGCGACATGCGCGACAAATCGCTCCCAAATCGCACTGAAATCGCCACTAGTTTACACAGGCGATTTGGAGATGGAACTTGCGCGCGACAAAAATTGCACCGAAAAGTACAATAAAAATTGCACAGAAATTCGTGTGTAAACGGGCCTTTAGCATGCACTATGTCTTCATTCTCAGTCGGCCGGCGCCGCAAGAACTTCCCACGTAAAAAAATCAGTGCAAACCATTGCAACGATTACATTTTCGATAACGACAGAAATACGTGGAAAATAAGGAAAGTCCTTACAGACTGATAACGTTTCCACTTCGAGAGCGCAAAGCCCACAACTTTTTCCTGTGTATGTAAGTTTGCTAAAAATGTTTCAAGCTTTCTTCAAGCAAATTGACTTGAGACTTGTCAACGACGTTTAAATTTTTTTACTGGTTGAATGCGTGACAACCGGATAAAGCGGCTTCACATTGCTTTCACAGTCGCTTTCACATGGCTTTGGTTTGAAGCATGCGCAGACATTTGACCACGTTGGAGGTTTTACGACACTCACTGATTTAAGAAATGATCCGCATAAGAAGGATAGCGCTGAACGGAATGTCGACTTTTTTCATTGTTACAACTAGTGATCTCATTGGCCTAGACTCAAAAACTGCTAAAAAGTTAAGGTTCAAGGTACATTTTGTGTAATTTTTTTTAAGGTTTCGAATAATTCGAGACCCAATCGCACAACATGCAAGTTTTAAAAGATATTGTATTTGGGGAACTTCATCAAGGAAGCAAAATTATTAGCTATTGTCTTCTGCTATTCTAATAGCTTAAGCATGAACATTTCCTAAAATTTAATTGACACAAATGGATTTTCTTTATTTTTATACTGAAATATAATTATGAACCATCAGCCTCTCCTCTATTCTTGAACTCAAAGAAATTCTATGTGGGAAAGAGCCAATGCAGCAGAACAATGAAATTTACTATAGTTCTTATGTGGAGCATTACTTAATATTGTTATTTTCCCCGTTTAGGTCAAGTCAATTTTGGTAAATATATTCGGTGGCATCGTCGATTGCTCAATTGTCGCAAACGGAATAACCTCCGCTCACAAAAGGCTCAATGTTAAAGTTCCAGTGGGGGTGCGGTTAGAAGGTGAGAACGAATTTCACTGTTTTGATGTAAAAAGTCGTTTTTGTTTTTTCCATTCGAGGGAAATAGTTTTAAAATGTTTCAAAACTATTTTCAACATTTTGGAAACCCATTTAAAAAATTCCCGCCTTTTTACGTGCTTAGAGGCGCTGGCAGCAGCTTCACTTGTCGATGATTGGTTGGTTGAAGGGCAGGTCGCTTCCTGATTGGTTCAAAATCCACTGTCATTTTCCCGCCTTTTTCATTTCTTACAGTGCGACGCGCTATGCCGTGAGCACCCAACAAACTTTTTCAGAAGTTAGCCAATCAGAGAGCGCGAATTCAATTGACGGGCACGCCCCCTCGCAAAGTTGAGCACGGTGGAATGTATTTTTGTCGCTTCGTGTTTATCACAAGAGTGTAAAACTAGTTACAAAATACGAAGATTTTCTTCACTTTATTACTTCACATGTATCCCGCAGTTACGAAAATGGTTTATAATAGCTGGTGATATCGTGGAAACTTGTATTGATCGAACTTGTAGTTAACAAATCGATTCCATTTGGCCGTGTGTCTGTTCAGTTATAGATGACAGATGACGTCAAAATGTGGTAAGAACCACCACCACATTTTGACGTCTTCTGTGATCTATAACTGAACAGACACACGGCAAAATGGAATCTATTTGTTTTATACAATGAACAGAAAAGTAGAAAGAGTAAAATTACGAACTTGCCTCGTAGCGCTCGACTGTTCGAAGATTTGTTCCAGTTTAGGTATTTTTCAAGTCGCCAATAACACTTCCTCTTGGTTTCTTCTTTTTCTTGCTTGTAAACAGCTCCTGCTAAACATTTTTCGAGGCTTTCACTTGCTCAATCAATCTCGCAAACATTTTCAAAACTGTGCGCCATGTTGGACAAAACAAAGCAAACAGTTTTTCTATGACGTCAGCCGTGCGTCTGTACTCTGATAGATCATAGGCAACGACCAATCACAGAGCGCGTAGTATTCAGTTCATTGTATAATAGTGATTAGATTGCATGCAATTCTTCGAATCTCTTATAAATGCACGATAATAAATTCAAAGGCGCGTTTCACGGCAAAGTCATTCTCGGATCTATTTGTTGCTAGATAAGAAAGTTGCTCTGTTTTTGAAAGGTGAAATGTCCCAGTGGAACAGGATATAGAATTCATTCCAAAAAAAAAAAAAAAACAAAACAAAAAAAAAAAAAAAGCAACTCTGGTTACCGGGCTCATATCTAGACCCCAACTATGATTTTGTTGTTATTCTCAGGCACAAACGTTGAAAAAGCCAAACACATTCCAACTGACAGCGGAATGCCGCTGATCCCCGCGGATGATATGGATGACGCAGCTAGAAAACCCGTTATTAGTCTCGTGGACTGATGTATTATGGATACAAATAAAACCCGTAAAGTCCCGTTTACACAGGCGATTTTTTGTGCAATTTTTGTCGCACTTGTCGATGTAATTTTTGTTGCGCGCAAGTTGCATTTTCAAATCGCATGTGTGAACGGGTAGCGATTTCAGTGCGATTTGGGCGCGATTTGTTGCGCGATGTCGATGTCGATGTCTGGTGCAACTCGGCAGCGATTTTTGGAGGACCACAGCAAATCAAAGTAAATGTCGCACCCGAATCGCACAGTAAATCGCCGCTAGTTTACACTTGCGACAAAAGTTGCATTGGAGAGCGCGACAAAAATCGCATGTGTAAACGGGCCTTAAGAAACATGTAAATAACCTTCGGGCTTATTAAATGCTAACCCAGTGCGACGAAGATGTAACGGACTTTAAAACTAGTGTTTTGTTTGTGATATTTGATGTTCTTTGTTAACGAGACCTCTAAATAACGAAGCCTTGAACTCGGGTTTTAGACTTGAAAACTACAATTTCAAAATGATAAACAGTGGGAATCCATTAGGTGCATTTTGTTGCTGACCCTGTTATTAAAATATACAAATAGTTAACAGAGCGCAGAGTAAAAAAATCTCGCGCTACTTTCTCGACCAATCAGAAGAAAACCGAAACCAATCGCGACCTGCTGGAACGCGCTTTGCGCGCCTTGCGCCGGCAAAACTGCTGGAGGCTAACTTGAAAACTTCTTGGTTAATTTAGCCTCCAGTCTCTAAAGTAAATCTATATTTTATAAGTATTATATGATCTGTAGTTTTTTTTTTCACGGTCCTAGCCTTAATGGTTCCAGAGATATGAAGGGGGGGTCCGAGGAGCCCCCCCCCCCCCCCCAGTCACAGATTGCCTAAAAAAGCCCAGTCTGAATAGGGTTAGCGCTGTTTTCTCAAAGTTAATTTTTTGCTTGTTGGGGACACTTTAAAGCTACAACTCAAAGGAAATTTGTTCGATTTTCCTCAAATTTGGACAGAAGCTAGGCTACCATATAATTAACAAAAACATGTCGGCGAATTTCTTATTTCCAAAAACTTTTTCGTCAAGAGCCATTTCCGTGCGATCATTCCAATTTTTTTTCTCCCTTTTTCGAAAATATTCTGTAACTTTTCACTACAATTGAATATGGGAAATCGCCGACACGTTTTTTTAGCGCTTCGTGTCCGGAAACCCGAGAACAAATCAAATTAGCAAAATACAATAATCGCTTTGAGTTATAGCGTTTTAAAGCTGATTCGGACGTTCGAATTTAGACGTCGTAAAAAATTCGACAATTCACTTTATTACCAAATGGTTTCCATATTTAGATAGCCAGCTCTATAAGCTTTAATTTGATATCCGGGTTTAGGTATGTTAAGTGTAATCTTAAGACACTAGAGCTGTTATACTGGAGACACCCCCGAAGGTACACTGTAACCTTAAATGAGGCAACTTTTTCCTGCATCTTGCAGCGCAACTCTGACGAGAGCATTGCGCGACGAGTTGCTCGGGGCTGCCAGATGCTCGCAACACTTTTCACAAGGAAAGCGATAGCGTTTTTAACGTTATCAAATTAGAGCAGTAGCTCGAGGAAGAAATTGAAATGGAAAAGAAAAGGCAAAAGACAACTTGGGTGAAATTGGAGTGAGCGAGACGGGAGGAAGTGGAAGATTGCTTAACTTTTTCTGCAAATCACAATGCAATTTGTCATTGCGATACAAGTTGCGAAGAGGTGTTACACGTGCAATTCCATTCGCAACTTGTCACGCAACGGCTCTTGTCAGCGTTTCGTTGCACTTTGCAGGAAACATTGCCTAGTGTAAAAATAAAGTGCGTTCTGTTTTCTACGCAGCCGTTATCTGGCTCGCGTTGCGCGACGACCCAAGTAACAGCTGGATAGGAGACAATAATATCATGGATATGTCATGCAATCACTCTGAATAGAGTAGAGTGCGTGATATAACTCTTGACATTCTTCCCTAAACTACTTTTAAATAAGTCACGTTGTATAAATAATAAAATTTTAGTCGAGAGTTTCCTATGTGGGCTCATTCTCTTTGTAAGCCTTTCCTAATACATAAAATCTTTTTTTTTTTTTTGGCAAATGATTTTTATTCAGTGTTAACGAGAGTATACAGCCTTAATGCAGTCTGCTAAATTACCCCATATTCCTAACAGTGAAATTTTACCCTGCAGTAAAATTAATAATTAATACCCCATACCCCTTACAATTACATTTTGCCCTACACAAAAATCAAAGGCTCCTATGAGCTAACTCACGAATACGAAACGCTCTTAATAAAAGATTCTGCACGCCTTCGGACCCTCCCCTGAAAAAGCCATTACTATAATTGAATGACCGCTGACCGTTCCCTGTGCACATATATCCCATGTGGGAGCTTTGTGCAGTATTCGATTTAGATTTAGATCCCTAGTCTAACATGTATCTGGTTTCTGCTAGAGCACAGTTTGTTTAGAAATCAAAGAAGCCTGAAAGCCGGAAACAGAAACCGTTCGTACAATTTTCGGATGGTATTCGGAAAATTTTAGTAGTTTTCGGAAAATTGCTCAAAACGTCGTAATTAGTGCAGTTGATATAATAAACTGGCAGTAATTTTCGATTATGGAGACGCGATCGAAGGTTTCCGGCGGAAGGGAACCTCTGAAAAAAGGGGCGGACATTTGGCAATCCTGACACAAAAAACATTTCAAATTTTTTTGCATGCAAGGTACAGGATAACCAACACCAAATTAGGATTGCGTTCTTCGAACGCAACAAAATGCATGACTGCTTGGAGATATGAAATCTCTCCACGTGTTCAATCGAACACTCGATAAGAAATTTCATACCTTTGCGCACTCGTGTATTCTCTTCTATTTCTATAGCCAGTGCCCTGGTAATTAAGACCACAAATCTTTTGATCGTACCTCCCACCCGGTGGGGGAGGGAGGAGGGGGGGAATGGGGGTGGGTACTCTGCAAATTTTTGGGTGGGGGTGTGCCGCTGGGACTCTGAGACCCTTAACCCTATTCAGCCTGGGCTTTTTTTTAGTTTCTGAGTCTGAGGGGGGCTTCAAGAAGATTAAGGCTATGAGTAACTACAAGAAGATTAAGGCTATGACAATGAAACCTAGAGGGTACATAGTACGTCCAAAACTGTCTCCTTTGCGGTCCGCACAATGTAACGATGACGTCATATGACGTAGTTATTTGGTAATTAGTTACGTGGGCGCCATCTTGGATCCGCCATCTTGGATTTCTGAATTTTTTTTAAAACCTCTTAAAAACCGTCCAAATTCACCCAAAATCAATAAAAACCAATAAATAAACGCTAAATGACGTAAAAATGTAAAAGTTACACCAATAAACATTATTTTTCTTCATTCAAAGGTATAAATATGCAAATTTCAAAAAACATGACTGTCAAAATCTTGTTGCCATGGAAACATTAAGTCACGTGATCAAAAATTGTCGTATCAGATTGTTGCCAGATAAATTTTAGGAAAAGTCACAAAGCTTGATGGCGTTTGAATACATATTAAGGAAGTTATGAATGTTGAAAGTTAGCGCGGGCACTTTGTGCCCCCCCCCCCTCCCAACCAGGCCGAATAAGGTTAACCTTTACTTGACCATTTTAGCTGCAGTTTGCATCCCTATTCTGAACTAAACACTGAAAAACCCTACCCTATCTTAGACCTATTCCAGACTCGCTATTTTCCAAAAACTCGCTCACTATCAGTTATTAGTTAACAGGGGTCAGTGAAAATGCCGTACTGCCCGCCGTACCGATTTTTAAATACCATTTGCCAGTAACTCCTTGTCTAAACTAAATTCTTCACGCAACTGTTCAGTTTCGCAGAAAATGATACCCTAAACTAGACCAAAAATTTTTGATTACTATACGTACTCTATCCCAGACTAAACTGCCTGAAAACCATACCCTTCACAGCGGCACATACCTATACAGCTAATATATGGGAGTACCCCCCCCCCCCCACCCCACCCCACCCCCGATCGTACCCTAGAAAACAATCACGGTTGTTCTCCAAAATCAAACTCCAGTCCTGTCCCCTTTAACTTTGACAACAGCGTGTCATCAAATTTTCTGTTCAGTTCTTCACTGAAAACACTCCTCCAGCCGCCAATCTCACCCTTCCGAAGAAGACGTGGTTTAGAAGAACAATTCTCAACTATAAAATGTTTTTCATTTTTCTTCATTTCGCCAAACGTGCACTGATGGGCTATTCGAGTGATCACATCTTCTGAAAGTTGTATCCCGAGAAAATGGCTAATCCTTCGAACATTACCGTGTAGATCCTAAAAAAGTAACAGTACAAAACATTAAGCCTTTTCTTTTATTTGTAATTATATTGCTTTGTCAATTCCGCTGGTTTTATAGGGTGCATAAGAAACAAGCCCACAATGTAGATTTACGGTGGTGTAATTAACCTGCACAAAGGCGCTTTTGCAGTGCGCGAACGCGGAGCGCGAGTCGTGCGCCGCGAGTGCAAGTATCCAGTACCCTCGCGCGACTCGCACTTCGCGCTCATTGCTCTTTTGTCGCGCATCGCAAATGCTTGGACAGGCGATATGACCTGTTAACAAATCATCGCGTTTCCAGCACCGGGTGAAAATCTCACACGTTTTAACGTTTTCGAAAAAGTTTGGTCAATAAATGAGTTACTGTGTTATGTGCAAAGGGTTCTGGGATCGCTAGGGGGCAAACATTGCAAGTCGCTGGAAGGAAATGTGCGGTGTAAAGTTGTTTTTTCATCAAAAACGTCGATTTTGGAAAGAGAATAACGCTTTTTGGCTGTTATTTTATCAGAAATGGAGTTTAGCAAAGTCGATGCGTGAAAATGTAAGTTTTTGCTTGAACAATGTGATCAAATTTATCGATAAACTCTCGCTTGCGTAAGGTTGAATGTGAAATTTACATCAAGTTATGATCTCGAAATATTAAAGATTTAGGTGTGAATTCGAGGGAAATGACTCAATAATGCCTTTTCATGATCAGTGTTCATTACTTGTGTCGAGATTGTTTTCTGTTTAGTTACGTGTGTTAATAACAAATTTTTACCCCACAAAGGAGAGAAATCGTTGTTCGAGGAGATGGAAATTCTTTCTACCGAGCTGTTGCTCGGTGGAGGGATGAAATCAACGATGCGATAGAGAACACGAGGAAATCCGAAGGTTGTGTAGTAGTTTTATTGAGAAACACCCACAAATTTTTAAACCGTTTATACTCTTCTCTTCGATGTGCGACAATCACAATGAGAGTCTCTATAGAGTGTTTTCACGTGACGTCACGGCGGCCATATTGGTGTCCCAAAACAATGAAATGGCGGCCATGTTGGTGTCCCAAACGAATCCTATGGGACTTAAGCTCTATTCTTATAGAGCGTTTTCATTTGACGTCATAGCCGCCATTTTGGTGTTCCCGTACACTTTTGTTGGGAACACCAACATGGCTGCCATGGCCTTTGTCATTTGAGTCCCACGGGACTGAAGGTCACGTGAGTGAAAACGCTCTATTCAAACATTTACTATTGTTTTAGAACTCCAATATGGCTGCCCGTCACGTGAGTGAAAACACTCTATAACCTCATTATAACCTTGAATTTATCACGATTAATAGCTTTAGCCCATGAAAATACATTTTGCTTGTTCTTAAGCGAGTAAGAATATATTGCAAAGTGACTGAGGAAGAATGATTTGCTTTTCTGAATACGTTCGATCGTTGACAACCGAGGTATGTCCAGAAATGCACGCTAATGAGATTCATGCTCTTTATGATAGACATCATGAAGTGTCCCCTAGACCTAATTCTCACCTAAACACAAGTAATTCTGTCAAACATGAAGTCATATGGAAATTACAAATAATTGTGTGTAATATGAAGTGCCCAAGGTCCGAGTTACGTGCATTTCTGGACATAAGTAAGTGTGACAACCTCACACAGCACAATACATGACCGCCGCTGGGCGTATTTCTAATTATGTAGTATTCAGCTTACTAATTGCAAGAAAACAACTTCTCGACACAAGTTATTACAACTGAAAAGGCTTTATTGAGTCATTTCCCTCAAATTCACACCTAAATCTGTACTATTGAGACCATTCATGGTCTCAAAATAGTACTAAATGTAGATTTCACAATCAACCTTACGCAAGCAAGAATTTATCGATAGATTTTATCACATTATTCAAACAAAAACTTACACTTTCCACGTATCAACTTTGCTCAACTCCATTTCTGATAAAATAACAGCGAAAAAGCGTTATTCTCTTCCCATAATCGAAGTTTTTGACGAAAAAACAACTTTACACCGTACATTTCCTTCAAGCGACTTGCAATGTTTGCCCCCTAGCGATCCCAGAACCCTTTGCACATAACACAGTATCCGATTACTGGTAACTCATTCATTCCCCACTTCTTAGTATGTGGGCAAATTTAGCGGTCAAATGTCCTCTTGATCGGGGCCTTGCAAAGCGTTTTCTTTCCCATTATTATCGAGAGGTAACAGATTCGAAGTTTTAAATGTTTCAAATTCGAAAAGAACACTTATAAGGTCTTATAACTACTTGCATCGCCACGCTTTGCTATTAGCTAAATAATCTCACGCCGCTTTTTCGACCAATCAGAAATAAAACCTAAACCAATTGTGACATTCTCGCTCGCGTTTTCTCGCGCTTAGCGCCGGCTACGGCCTGTATTTTTGTCGTGTTCTGATTACGTCATTGGGCTGTCTGCATGTTTTGTGATTGGCCAAAGTAATCTCGTTTTGGTTTTACGGCACTCAATTGAAAACCCTCTAAACTACACATATTCATCACCGAGATCGTTTGTAGGGCACACACTGGATGACTATTTGGACCAATGAGTGGGGTTTTGAAATCCTTCTGTAAAATTCCCACTGTAAAGCATTTTGTAGATATGGTCAAATGTGCGGCCTTCCAACCACTGTGGTCAAATATTTCCACTATGCGGAGCGAAGTAAAACACCCGGGGTATATACCCAGGGTATATCCGCCGGGAAGATAGGAGCGGGGGTGTGGATGATCGCGTTTGGAACTGACTGATACATAACCGTCAAAATGATATTGATTTTCTCCGTGAACCACAGGCTAACCATGCTCGGTTTGCGTGGTGTGACGTATCGGTTTGTCAAACTACCCTCACTATAGTAGCGAAATTAAGGGCTTTTAAAACTGTTGAAAATGAAATAAAAACTCAAAATTACTGCCATGTTGTTTTAACTAGTTTTATATGTTTATTTTTGGCAATTTGAGGCTCGCGAAAACGGTATTTTCACTTTCGAGCGAGTTGAACGGTCGTCAGTTTGTGTGAAGCGTCAAAGCTACACCCTATTGGGACCCCCAGATGTTTCCTTACATGTTGTATGTGTTGTACGTGGCTGGGACCAACTGTCAGTCTGCACTGCGGGAGCTGTTAATGAGAGGAGATTGGATTGTACAATAAATTCGGCTGCGTGGCAGTCGTTTCCTTTCTGAAAGTGCGTTCTTTTTTTTCTACTTTTTTTTCAGGCCCCTGGTTCACGCGCCTCCCGTGCTCTCGGAATGGAAACGATTTCTGCGCAGGCCAATAATGAATAAACAATTCAATGAGCAATGAAATGATTTACCTTCTTTCAGTCCTCGTATTTTAGGAACAGAATGTGCGGGTCATTTCTGCGCTCCCACCACGGTAAAACATGATCGGTCCACAACCCAAACGCTCCTGCAAAGAAACGAACGTTAGAAAGAAACCTAACTGCCCTCAAACAACGGTCCACATTCAGCAATTTTTTTTTCATCCACGCGGGAAAAAAAGCTGAAGCACACGAGCTGAGAGAAGCATAGCACAGAAGAATATTTGCACAGCAAAACTTTTAATTACGTGACAGGAAATGCTTTTTAGCGATGTGCCTTAAATACGTCCCAAGAGTGACGGTTTCCGCATACACATGTACACATACACACGTGAGGATCCCCGGGTGAGGATCCAGGAGTGCGTGAAGATCCAAAAGAAACCGTCTGCCCACTCGTCCCCAACGTTAACGGAGAGTGTGTGATGAGCCAAAAGACACCGTCTCCCCAGTCCCACCCAACATTGGAAAGGAGTGTGTGACAAGCCAAAAGAAACTGTCTGCCCCCTTGTTCCAAACATTGGGGAGGAGTGCGTGACGAGCCAAATGAAATTGTCTCTCAATTCCTCTTCAACGTTGGCGAGGAGTATGTGACAAACAAAAGCTGACAAAAGAAACCATCTGCCTATTCCTACCCAACGTTGGCGAGGAGTGCGTGACGAACCAAAGGAAGCCGCCTGGCCACTCCTCTCTAACGATGGCGAGCAGTGCGTGACAAGCCAAAAGAAACCATCTGCCCATTCCTCCCCAACGTTAGCGAGGAATGCGTGACGAGCCAAAAGAAAGTCTGCGAGGAGGAAGGTGTTTATTGGTAACCACATCGGGTAACCACATCGGGTATCGCCAGCCGAAAAAAAAATCGTGCAGAAGAAATTTAACAGACAGAAAAATCGTGCACAAGAAAGCACGTGAAAAAAAAATTAAAGCATTTTGGTAAAAAAATTCTTGCAAATAGTACTCAAAACTGCAAAAGAGCGCAAACAATAATGCTGTAATAGATACGTAGATACGTAGATACGTAATAGATCCTACGTATCTATTACAGCATTATCGTTTTCGGTCTTTTGCAGTTTTGAGTTCTATTTTCATATATTTTGGGACCATAGGTCTTTACTCTGGTTTTCTTTCAGCATGGTTTTTGTCCATGCGTTTGAATGTGTACATTCAGTTTTTGCGAGACACCATTGTGACATCTTGGGACGGCTTGTTCCCCGCAACACGTGATGTGGCAGGTACATAACTTGATATTATGTACGGGTCATTGTGCAATCTATTTATGACTGCATTCTTGTAGTCGTTCTTAGTTTGCCACAAGCTACACCGCGCTGAGGAGCCCCAACAGGGCGAAACAGCTGTCCGCGGTTGCTACCCTGCTTTATAGGTTTCTCAAAATCAAATGAAGAACGATCCTCGCAGTTGTGAACGCAATTTAAGCAATTGCGAAAAGAAGCCTGAAAAAATTTAGGACTTCAACGGGGTTCGAACCCGTGACCTCGCGATACCGGTGCGATGCTCTACCAACTGAGCTATGAAGCCACTGACGTTGGGAGCAGGTCAATTGTAGGTTCATATGTTCCCGTGAAAGGATGATTTATTTCATATATATCATTTCACACTTTATCGGTTTCTGTCGTATTGGTGTCTCGCATAATCTACTTTTTTACGTAATCAGATCAACCTTGCAGTTTATTGGTTATGTTTGCAAATAGTGATGCTGAAAAAAGAAATTTATACCCAGAAGAAATTGCCCCCCCCCCCCCCCCCCCCCCCCCCCTAGACAAATTAAATGGTCCGTCCCTAAACAAACCCCGTCATTTGGCAGGCCATTTGACACCTTGTAATTAGCTCCTGTCAAAGAAGCCTGTTCCAGCCTCCGAGATAGTGGGGAACACGCGAAGTGAAAGAATCGCGGGGGAACTGGGGAAAGGGCGGTCGGTTCTCCCGCGATTTTTTTTAACTTCGCGCATTCCCCACTATCTCGGAGCCTGGAACAGAACTAGGCTACTGTCAAAGCTGTCATATCTTCACGTGCCAGCGCATGTGAACACAGTAGGAGATCTTCGCTGTGATTGGTTTAGATATAATTAGATGAAAACGATCAAAGTTCACCGAGAACGGTAACCACTTTGGGCCAGAGGTTTGCGGCTTCGCGACTCGTAAATCGGCCTTTGGCCGACACCGACCGGCCTTCGGCCAAGTCACGAAGCTCGCCGCGAGAATACCTCTGGTACCCAGGGTAGTGAGAGGTGTAATAAACTAAGAATTAAGAACTACTGTAATTTACCTTTGCCTTCAACAAGCAGCTTTGCAAAAAATTCCCAAGTTCCACTAAAATAACTGGCAGGACCAAAACTACACACAAAGTGATAATACGAAACGGCAACATCCTTCGGATTTCTAGCTATATAAAGGTATTTGCTTCTTTTAGCCTCGTTTTCACTTATTGGGATCAAGTGACATGGGAGATGAGACTTGATGAATCGAGGACTGGGTCGAGTGTTAAGTGCAACTTGAGATTGGTCTCCAGGCCTCTGAAAGAGTTGACTTTTCTCAAGTTGGTGATATCTGTTATCTATTCCTTCTTTGCTAATTTCACCATCATGGCATATTTGCCAAACAATTTCTTGAAGCCAAGTTGTTCCTGTGGAAATAATGGCAAGAGAAGAGAAGACCAGTTGAACCTCTTTTAATATAGGCACCAGTAGGAAATAGAGGTATCCATAATATGGTGGCCTGGGAGTGGGTACACTGATAGCCTACACTGGCGATGTGCTGCCCAATAAGGAATGTTTTCTTTTAAAATCTAAATTCATAAATAAGATATGGATTTTTAACTTAATGCTGTCATAGACTGCAGGTACATATTTGCCCTTTTATTAGTTAAATAGCATGGAAATATTTTCCCTGGCATTTTCGGCAGATGTTGTAATGTGGCAATACTAAGCACAAAGAATGGCATTCATGTTCCATTTTCTTTGTGCGAATATTGACTTGTCATGCAGGGCTGGGTCTTGGCCCACGTCTTGATTACCAATCAGTAAAGTGTAAAATGTAAATTACTTCAATTGGTACTGTTAAAGTGCGAAGGCCTCAGTAAATTAAAAACCTCTACTGCAGAAAATGCCAGGGAAAATATACCGGTAACAATGGAGGTTCCCTTTACGAGGATACTATCAGAACCAGAAAAGTATCCCCTTAATGCATATGGAGGTGTCCCAAAGTAGAGGCTCCATCCACTGTACACAAAAACATACTACATCGTCCATTCTATAACCTCCTATAACCCGAGGCACCCAAATTGTGGTTAGATAACAAACCCTTTCACTCCCAGGGCCAATTTATTATGAATCGAGACATGCCAATTAAACCTGTTGATGAAATCATGTGACCACTCAAATGAAACCTCTTTTGCATGCAGGTGTACGATTTGTTTAGTACAATATTTTACAACATGTAATTTGGTATTTTTAGAAGTTTAATTTTAACCACTCTTGAAAATTAATGGTTAATTAAGGAAGTCCGCTTACAGGAAGTTTGAATGTGCTGAGTTGAACCTCTCCTTATATGGACACCTCTCTATTATTGGCAGTCTATCCCATGGGGGGGGGGGGGGGGGTAGCTATAAAGGAAAGTGCAGCCGCAAAGGGTATGGTTTTTATCTCGTTAATGCGCATGCGCATTAAGCGAGATTTAGAAATTACGAGATAAAAAAGGGGCAAAAGCTGTTAACAAATTTTTGTGGACTTTTTTCCGGGGGGGGGGAGTTTCTTCTTTCTTCTTCATAGAAGCTATATTAGGGCATTGAGGATATGGTTGGTTAAAGCGGTTAGGATTTCAAGAAGGGCGTCACATACCGTCACTAAAATATTTGAGGAACACCCCCGGTCCTATTGTTAATTTCCCTAGGGTATTGGGATGTCAGAACTTGTGATGAACTTGTCATATTTCACATTACGTCACCGCAAAGATATTAAAGTTCTTAGTTTCGATATCTCACGTTACGTATCAATATATCAAATTTTCAATCATTTGTCGTAAAGCCATTCAAGCTGCTTTCGAGAATGGTAAAAATAGGTCAAATACGTTTTCTTGGGAAACGTAGTTTGAGAATTTCACGGTCTATTTTTACGAATGGAGACGTTATTGGATGGGAAAGTTTGTGTTTTAATATGAGCGATATGGCAGAGCAAAATAGCATGAACTTTGCGTTTGTATGCAATAGTATGGGAAAGACGTCATAGTTTTATTGGTTTAGCTACCGTGCACAAGGAAATTTTGACTGAATTTGTTTTGCGGGAGGAAATTTTTGTGCGCGGTCGGGACAGCTTAAATTTCTGCAGGGAGGAAATGTTTGCGGATTTCTGGTTAAGTATAAATAAAATCCAAGGCATCGGTATTAAATAATTTCACTTCCTGACCGGAGGTTTTTATAGTTCTCCCTAGTTATATGGTTGCTGTTCTGGCGCCAATATGAACATAAACAACCAGAAAACTAGTGAGTGAATTATTGTACGTTGTTGTAAAAATGTATCAGTATTATGATAACAGTCTCTGGTTCTTTTGAGGACGTGTGTGGAGTTGAATCGGGAATACAGATGACTGTTGTGCCGGTCGCCTCGGAGTTATGATAGCAATATATTCACTGTTGAAAAGTTCTTGTTAAGCCGATATACATCATTAAAACAAGTAATTTTTTCTGCGCGAGTATATTTCTGCGGTGGAAAATTTAATACAAAATAAAGTAATACTGCATAATAATGCAACAACGGACAACCTTGCCTGTATCTCCGGCAGATCAGAAAAAGGTTTTGAAAAATACTGCGGTCAGGAATCCCGCATGTTTGATTACTTTAGTACAAATGTTATAATTTGAGAAATTGGGGCGCTAAGTTTCATGATGTCACTTTCCGGGAAACTTGATTAAAGTGTACAGCTATCATGCTGGAGATTCAAATATTTAAAACCGTATGTAATGATGCTATACTTCTGACAATGGAGATACTGCCTAACTCCGAGAAACACATTACACTTACACGCGAAATAAACTCTGAGGAGCTATTAAAAAACAATTGCAAGATCCCACTATTCCAATATATGACTATCGCATAAGACTTGGATCTTAATAGAATATTTTACGAAATTTTACTGCGGTCGTGACCCCGGGGGTCGTCAAGAAGACACTGTCAACACTATATTTTGAGGTTTAAAGCAGACCCATTTAATCTCTAATAGTTACTAAACACATGATACCGGAAATAGAAAACTCTCGACTTTCGAATAAAAAAAGACAGAACTACTATATATTCGCAAATAACCCATTCATGTATAACATTAACTTATGCAGCCATTTCTTTTTCAACTCTCCACAAAAGAAAAATCAATGTCCGCTTCACTTTCCAAAACATTTCATATCGATAGCGATAACAACATACAACGTGTGGAATGTCCGGTTTCCGGAAGATAATAAAAGAACAGGAATGAGCGAATCTCAAAACTGTAAAAATGAAATTAACGTTGGAAAAATATGTATTTGCTCAATTCTTTCTTTGAGGAATAGAGGAATTCTAAGGATATGCACTTTTTTGTCTTGACTTCCTGACTGAATTTAAGTCTTAAAATAGCAATGAATATGCGTGAACGGAATCTGATCGATCAATGACAGACATTGTAGCGACCATAGGTCATGGATCAGTTCTTTTCTTCTTTAAAATCTCCGTAAAATTCTTAGATGTTTATATCTTATATATAAAGATCTACAAACGCGGATAAGCGTAAACATTTATCCGATGCGTTGTGGCACACATCAAAGATTTAAATTGGATGATCCCACAGGCAGATGATCGTGATGTGAGTGACATCAAGTTACAGATTCGAAGCCAGTGCACAGTAATGAAATATACTAGGTAATAATACGATTTGTCACGGAATTGATAAGCGATAGAAAAATCGAAAATATTACACACTACACATTACACAAAGTCTTCTCACCTTTACTTTATTGTCTCTTGATGTATCCTGACCGGTTTAAATGCATTTTTACAACTTTTGTCACTCGCCCCACTATCCACTATAAAAGAAGGGAAGGCTGGAGACCTCTGAGCGAACCCTCGCCACGCGAAAGCCAATAAATTCTAAACAATTCAACTCAAGCTCCCCGAATTGCCACCAGTGAGGCCGCAGGTTAAATGTCTACCCGTGCGATTCGTGCTAGCTTCCAAATTCCCTTTCACGGTCTCTAAAAGGGCTCCGTTTTGGAGCGATTCTGGCCATCTTTTTGTACCACGAAATTCGAATACTAAAGCTTAGCGACCGCGTCACAGAGACAAAATGACATTCACCCGAGGGGAGGGTCGTTACTTTTGCCCTCGCGCAAATTGACACCGTCGGGGGAGCCGGTGCGTGTAATTCGAACGGAAACCACACGCGTGACCTGTCACTTATTTGTCTTTATTTGATAAAGAGCAATTTTTCATCAAGATAAAAAGAAAAGTCTCTTTTTAAAATAAAAATGCTCGAAGGAAAATTATTAAGCTTGTTAAAACCAATTTGCGCCAAAAAATCAAAAATCAAAGGTCACGGATATGTATGTGTATACCGGGAGTCTAGGGTGTACTCTAACTGCACGTCCGATCCAAGAGAGAGGAAGATAGGGGCCTTGGGAACGAGGTTGGTAGACGTTTCAATGACAAATTGATCATTACATGTAAAAGACCGTTGGCCGTCGGGTGTTGATATGAACGATATGGTCAATAATGTTTAATTTTATTGGTAAATTGCACAACGTTCTAAAGTCGCTGTCGTAATTTGTCGTATTTTTGAAGCGGAATCGAGCCGCTTCTCGCTGTTCAGAACGTCTCATGTCGGCAATTTTCGGGGCCACGTCGCTTGTCGTTTTTACCAAGGCTTCTTTAAGCCGAGATGTTTTGAAAACAGCTTCGGCTATAAAAGGAAACGAAATCTAATCACCAGCTCTATTCCCACAAGAGACACCATTCTGCCCGAAGGTACACAATTTTTTAGTTGACGGAAAAAGCGACAAGTAAAATATTTTCATTTGCCTTTTTTACAATAGTCTACCTTAGTGAAGTATTTAGATAAAACATTCCTTTTTTACTGAAGTCTTTTTACTGAACTTATTCACATGCACAAAGTTCTTGTTTTGTCTCATACATCCACATATACACTGCACATATTAATTGGCTGTTTAAAAACATTGCTAGTAAATCAATTTTAATCCCAAATGAAAATCGTTGCAATATGTTTTAGTTTTGTTTAAATATCAATAAATAAAGATAGTAAATATTTTTTAACTTTCGAACATCTTTCCCAAATTTCGATTGATAGGAAAATCGCCATTGTAGTGCCATACAAGTCATTGCTACTAAAATACTGTAACTGATACAAAACATAGAAAATTAACTAAGTAAAAGGGCTCTCTAAAGATAGATTGAATCTAAGTAGTTTTGCCACCCCCATCCCTCCTCATAATTTCCCCCCGTAGCAACCAAATTGGCCTCGGCTCATTACTCGTGGCGAAGCACACGAGTTGTAAATCCGGCGTTGACTTTTCTTGTTTTTCTTTTTTTCGTGTCACATTAGCGATGCAAATTTATGCACGCATATTTAAGTCTATATCGACGACTATATGGCTTTCGGCCATGAAATACATACCGTAAAATCTCTCCGTGTGTGTACTCGAGAAGCAAGATAAAGAACTACTGCGTACAACTGCACACTTTCAAGACAATTCAAGGCGTTCATGGATGGATAGGCCGTTTAATATTGTGTTCGCTGCTTATTCCTGTGGGATTTTTGCTCTGGCAAGTTCTGTGTTTTGTATATTAAACTTGCCATTTGCTTAGGACGCTTAGCGATCAAGCTCCGGGTCGAGTTTAAGTGTCAGCTACTGAATCTAGTGAATGCAGTGTGGTCTTACTTTTAAACCCGTGTATACGTGAAAGCATGATGAACAGGCTATCGGCAAGGGTGTTTAAATAAAATTCACTCTCTCACTCACTCACTCGCTCCTTCCATCAGCTGTAAACTTAGTGAGCAAATGCTTTGTTACGAACACGTTTCGTAACAGGAATTCAACGTGAATCCAACGATAACAATAATTAATTTGATGTAAACGAATATAGACAACAATAAGGTTACAGATGTTTCGCATTTGGAATTTTTAGTGCAACATTAAAATCGATCTAAAAGGATTTTGCAACCTAAACACGCGTTCTGATGCGTATCTAGATTAAAATAATAAAATTTAGTCCGTAGGCAGTATGTGCTCTTGGACAGCGCAGTGATTGAGTTTGTGGCTCAGTCCCGGACGGCTCGAGTTCGAGCCTCCAGAGAGTCCTTTTTTTTTTTTCTTTTTTTTTTTTTTTGCTTTTTTCGAACTGGACATTATGAAAGTGATGTACTTTATTTTTCGTTCGTCAAAAATCCTTACGTTTTATTAAAAAATATATATATCGAACTGTGTCAGTGTGAAAACGTAAGCGTACGGCAATATTGCGTTACGCGTTAGCATTTTTTCTTCTCGGGTTGGCTCTTAGGAGCCTTTGATTAGACATAATTTCAAGCTTATGTTTCTCTGTAAAAGCACTCAAATCACTTGGGAATCAATGCTGCAATAAGTTAAAGGCGCCACGAGTTCAAGCTGTGTACAGCTTCTTGTTCGCTTAATATAATCAAGTTGAAGTTTCCCCTCAGCTGTAAAATGAAGACTATTTTGAACAAAATAAATACGCTAAATTAACATGAAAATTATTTACATTCATACTCGTGATTATTTTGTTGCTCATGACTTTTATTGAAATAGAGCCCTTAAGTCCTCTATGACTGCAATGTCTAACTCTTCGATTAGACCTACAGGTATTTTCAATCTTTCAACTTCAATAAACCATTTAGCAGCTTTACACATATTACCTATCACGTCTTTACTACATTTACCTATCAAAGGCACCCAACTTTTCCAATTCTTGTTGTTGTTGTTGTTTTTTATTAACCTTACATTCTCTCGCATTAACGAGATGGCTTTAAGAGCCCTTTGATTGAGTTGCTCCATCCTTAAATAGGATGGGATGGTTTATGTCTATCCTCACTTTCTTTTTTGCGACAACGACATGATATTTCAACTCACGATGTCCTGCGTGTCACGAAAAGCCAAGATTTTAGCTTTAAGAACACAAACTCGTGTTAAAGAAGTAAAATGTTAATCAGCAAAGCCCACAGTGATCGAACGAATGAAAGAAAATCAAGCGAGCAGATATACGATAGCTGTATTTAGATTTGAATATTTACGCAGCGTTGTGAATATTTAAGTAGGGTCAACTTTTAACTCGGTCAGCACGGACAACATTTCTCATATAAACGCTCGGCAAAGTTGTCTCGGGGGGAGGGTTGTTTCGGGTACCCGAGACTATATAAACAGGCCCTAAGTCTGTCAACGAAATCCTTGGAAGTTTTTGATTTCAAGCATTTTTTCCCTACCTGACTTCGGATAACTGAGGACATAAACATCGTCCGGTCTGGTCTCAAAACGTCTCAAATCCTTTTCAAAATCTTTGTCTATGTTGGGTTCATAAAACGGAACTCGTACATCGTGAACCAAGGCATGTCGAGGGCCCGTATATTCCCCGTCCTTATCTTGGACAATCTTCAAGTCCGCCATGTGAACAGATGTAGCACACTGAATGCGTCACAGCCAGACCGCGTGACAAAATTGACTGCTGCTCCCAATCTCCTCACGGAATTTAACTTTCAGCAACTCGGCGCGTAAAGCTATATTTCGATTGCCGCCGCCGAGCAATCCAGTAGCGTAACATTTCTACTGTGTTTCGGGGTTGCAGCTGCTATTCGAGAGCTCCCGCCCGGGAGGGGTGGGGGCGGTTAACTACTCGAAATTTTGGATGGGGTGTCCCACCCGATTCAAATCCGGATCCCATTTCAGACCAACAACGCCATTTACATACCAGTTTCAGACCTGACCTCTAAAATCCATAACCGTTTCAGACAATGTTTGCGTATCTGGAGCAATGGATTGCGCTGTGATTGCGCTGTACCTAGCCTGTTCCTGGCGTTCAGATAGTGGGTAGCCTGTTCCAGGCGTTCAGATAGTGGGTAGCCTGTTCCAGGTGTTCAGACAGTGGGTAGCCTGTTCCAGGCGTTCAGATAGTGGGTAGCCTGTTCAAGGCATTCAGATAGTGGGTAGCCTGTTTAAGGCGTTCAGATAGTGGGTAGCCTGTTCCAGGCGTTCAGACAGTGGGTAGCCTGTTCAAGGCGTTCAGAAAGTGGGTAGCTTGTTCCAGACGTTCAGATAGTGAGGAGCGAAGGAAAAATCTGCGAGTGCTGACGGAGGGCAATAGCATACTATTCGCGACAGTCCCTTTCACGCTTGCTAAATAAGAGATGGAGATATGCGACCGTGCTTGAGAGAGTAGGAAGTGAAAACGGATAGGGAAAGGGAGGGAGGGAGGGAGGGGAAAAAAAAGCACGGAGGCATAGGGGGCAAGCGCGAAAGAGAGAGATAACAAGTACGGCTGCCAACAACTGGAGGATTCTTACTTGAACTGGGCCGAAATTAGATGCACAGCTCTTATTTATACTCGCTCTGTAAGGGACTGGAGCGAATAGCGACAGTCCCTTTCACGCTTGCTAAATAAGAGATGGAGATATGCGACCGTGCCCAGACGTTAAACGTTACAATGGCCTAACACCAAATAACCCGAGACACTTGCCAATACTCAAACCTAAAACCCCAAACCAGAAAATCCCATCCAACCACCCAAATCTAAAGGAGAGACATGGCGAGACAGCAACTCCGATGGTCCTGTAAAACGAAGGCCTTGTGCAGCATTAATGTTATAGGATGCGCTAGGAGCATGCATGGCACCAACCAAAATGAGCCATAGCGTCTAGAGTGAATGCTTAAGTAATGGCTAGCCCGGCTCTAAAGCTGTACAGAGTTTTACCCTCGTAAATTTGATCGTCCTGCAGATAGTAACGGAGGCGGGACTGTAATCCTGTAAAGTAGAGTTCGCAATCTGCTCAATACGCGTGGCAGAAAACATCTTGCATCCCGGCAAAGAACTCAAAAACTAAAAAACTCCTTTTAGGGAGTCTTTTGATTAGCATAAACGGAGGACAAAGGGATGCTCTGCAATTGATAAAGACGGCTTTTTGCATGGCAAATGTATATGATATAAAGGCTGCCAGCCCTTGAGTGGTGAATAGGACATAATGTTGGGGAAAACGCAAACGATTGTGCGCGGGAAACTCGCGAGAGACCCACCCAAGGGATGGCAACCTGAGCGTCAGTAATCCGACTAGGGCATTAGACACCCTTTCAGGCTACCATGGGAAAAGGGGAGCGAAACAAATAGCGCGGCAGAAGGCGCGGAACAAGATAGGCGAACAGGGCAACCACGGATATGAATTTTAGGCCTTCTTTGAGGAGGACATAGAAGTGATGTGGACCTGCGTCTTTTTCCGGGAGCCTTTGCAAGCCAGAAAGCGACATATCCTAGGCGTGGCAGAGAAAACATCTTGTCTCCTGGCCAAGAACTCAGAAAACTAGAAAACTCCTTTAGGGTGTCTTTAAATAGCATAAGCAGAGGACAAAGCAAAGCTCTGCAATTGAAAAGGACGGTTATACTCTGCCAGCCCTTGAGTGGTGAACAGGATATAATGTCGAGGAAAACGTAAACGATTGTACGCGGGAAACTTGCGAGAGAACCCACCCAAGGGATGGCAACCTGAGCGTCAGTAATCCGACTAGGGCATTAGACACCCTTTCAGGCTACCATGGGAAAATAACGAAACGATATAAATGGCGCGGGAGAGGGCGCGGAACAAAACAACTCCGCAAACTGAGTAAATGGAAAGCAATACGGATAACTACCCGAAGCATGTTAACTTCGAGTTTAACACCAAGATAAACGCGCGAGCCATAAAATTCCACTAATAAAGGCGGAACGCACAATAAAAGAGTGCTAAACCGGGTAGAACAGTCAACAATATTTATAGAAAAGGAAACAATAGGATGCCAATGACATGAAAAATAGCGAATCTGCAAAATTTAAAACATAAAAATAAATACAGGAACCAAGCAGACCCAGGGTAATAAAAAACCAACGTACAAACTTCAACGGAACTGAGCGAAGCATGGCACAGACTCGGTGTCTGTAAGGCAAAGTACTAATAACAAAAACTTGACAGATAAATGAGTATAAACTTCGAAAGCACTATACAAACCCGATATTTGTGAGGCAAAGTACTCATATTAACAAAACGTGACAAATAAAGGCGTACGAACTTCAAAAGCACTGCACAAACCCGATGTTTGTGAGGCAAAGTACGCATAACAAAACGTGACAAATAAAGGCGTACGAACTTCAAAAGCACTGCACAAACCCGATGTTTGCGAGGCAAAGTACGCATAACAAAACGTGAGAAATAAAGGCGTACGAACTTTAAAAGCACTGCACAAACCCGATGTTTGTGAGGCAAAGTACGCATAATAAAGGCGTACAAACTTCAAAGCACTGCACAAACTGAAGTTCGTGAGGCAAAGTATGCATAACAAAACGTGACAAACAAAGGCGTACAAACTTCAAAAGCACTGCACAAACCCGATGTTTGTGAGGCAAAGTATGCATAACAAAACGTGACAAATAAAGGCGTACAAACTTCAAAGCACTGCACAAACCGATGTTCGTGAGGCAAAGTATGCATAACAAAACGTGACAAACAAAGGCGTACAAACTCCAAAAGCACTGCACAAACCCGATGTTTGCGAGGCAAAGTACGCATAACAAAACGTGAGAAATAAAAGCGTACAAACTTCAAAGGCACTGCACAAACCCAATGTTTGCGAGGCAAAGTACGCATAACAAAACGTGACAAATAAAGGCGTACAAACTGCAAAGGCACTGCACAAACCCGATGTTTGCGAGGCAAAGTACGCATAACAAAACGTGAGAAATAAAGGCGTACAAACTTCAAAGGCACTGCACAAACCTGATGTTTGCGAGGCAAAGTACGCATAACAGAACGTGACAAATAAAGGCGTACAAACTCCAAAAGCACTGCACAAACCCGATGTTTGTGAGGCAAAGTACGCATAACAAAACGTGACAAATAAAGGCGTACGAACTTCAAAAGCACTGCACAAACCCGATGTTTGCGAGGCAAAGTACGCATAACAAAACGTGAGAAATAAAGGCGTACGAACTTCAAAAGCACTGCACAAACCCGATGTTTGCGAGGCAAAGTACGCATAACAAAACGTGAGAAATAAAGACGTACAAACTTCCAAGCACTGCACAAACCCGGTGTTTGTGAGACAAAGTACGCATAATAAAGGCGTACAAACTTCAAAAGCACTGCACAAACCCGGTGTTTGTGAGGCAAAGTACGCATAATAAAGGCGTAGAAACCTCAAAAGCACTGCACAAACCCGGTGTTTGTGAGGCAAAGTACGCATAATAAAGGCGTACAAACTTCTAAAGCACTGCACAAACCCGATGTTCGTGAGGCAAAGTAGGCATATTAACAAAACGTCACAAATAAAGGCGTACAAACTTCAAAACCACTTCACAAACCCGATGTTTGTGAGGCAAAGTACGCATAACAAAACGTGACAAATATAGCCGTACAAACTTCAAAAGCACTGCACAGACCCGATGTTTGCGAGGCAAAGTACGCATAACAAAACGTGACAAATATAGCCGTACAAACTTCAAAAGCACTGCACAGACCCGATGTTTGTGAGGCAAAGTACGCATAACAAAACTTGACAAATAAAGGCGTAGAAACTTCAAAAGCACTGCACAAACCCGATGTTTATGAGGCAAAATACGCAAAAATACATAATACATAATACAAACTTAAAAGGGGACCGAAGGAAGAGCGCTGTAGAAATCCGGTGTTTGTGAGGCGAAGCACGCAAAGCTATAATAGCTCAACAACCAAATATAAAAGCGTGGAAATTCCATAAGCTGTAGGGAATTGCAAAGCGAAAAACTATAGAAAGAAACGAGGCGAACGGATAAGGGACAAAGAGCAGGGTGAGGAGATAAAAAAACTGCGAGCACGTGGAGCCGGGAGAACAAGCGATAAAACGGCTAAAAAGCCGGACAAATACTAAGAAAATTTTACCAGTAAGGCTTCTGGTTAGCTGGGCCTGGTTAAGGCGCTTGAGCTGACTGAAGAAGCGCTTGAACTATCTGGAACTACCTCCGCCACGGGAGCTTGCTCGTCGGACTTGGTGAGAACACGAAGGTAACAGCACCAAAGGATTCTTACTTGAACTGGGCCGAAATTAGATGCACAGCTCTTATTTATACTCGCTCTGTAAGGGACTGGAGCGAATAGGCGCGAAAGAGAACGAGGTAAATGAGCCTCACCCCTCTCCCCAGTTCCTGCTCGTTTTCCCTGCTCGTTCGTGTGCCGGTTTCTAGCTGTTCCTTCGCCTCGGCTCCCCACCCCACCCCCGCGGCAACCTCGTCTCCAGCGTGGTCTCCGCTTCTAAGCGTCCTAAGATTTCGTTTTTAGAGTCAACTTGTTGACATAAGTGACGTAATGTTTGGTGAAGCGGAGTCCAGGTACCCGGTTGGTCCGGCCTCGCCACCGTGCGACTTGTGTTAAATACCGTAAAATGCCGCTTGTTGCTTGTAACCCCGCCCGCACCACTCCCCCCCCCCCTCCCACTTGTTAGGTCCCCGATTATTATTTTCAGAAAGTTAAGGTGGCTTGAACCCCTTCCAATATTTTTTTAAACTTTGCAAAAAGTTCTATCTTGCAAATTGCAATTCGATATTAAAAAAAATGGGGGTCACCGAGTTTGCTTTTTTTTTTTTTTTAGGTATAAGCACTTAAAGCTAAAAGTACGGGTGTCTTAAACGGTAATAATAGTACTGTCGTATTACCATACTGTACATGGTATTACAGGTTTAACCTGTTACATCATAAACAGACCATTACTTGTTTAACAATGACTGGGCATTTGTTTCATACAATTATTGTAACATCAACCGATAAAGAATTGTTGTATTGATCTATCAAAGTATAAACAATGGAAAATCCTAGGAACTATTGCGACAAAACGTTAAATAATGGCCACATGAGTGCGCAAGAAATTTCTCTTCGAGTGTTCAACTCGATATCTCACGAGTGAGCGCAGCTCACTCGTGAGATATCGAGTTGACCAATCACAGCAGTTGTAAACAATCCAATGAACCAATCAGAGCTCGAAGCAATTACATGTCGGCGGCGCCAAGCGCGGGAAAACGCGTGCGAGCAAGTCACGATTGGTTTTGGTCTATGCTTATCTCATGAATCTATGTTATGGGATGTTTTGTAAATTTTTGGGTGATTTTTGGGCATTTTTGGGAGGAAATAGTTTTTCTCAAAGAATTTGTAAAATTTAGAGAAATAAGAAATATTAAAGATTTGGTGAAGTTTTAAAATTAGAATCTGTTATAGTCCACTAGCAACCTGGGGTGCTCTTGTGTGGGTATCAACTGTCTGTTGGTGTTCCAAAAATCATATTCTTTCTTCTATCCCTTCTTTAAACCTCTTCAAATTTCATTCAAATTTAGGTTAGTCCCGCCTTGAATAGAAGGATTTATCCCACCGCTGAAAAATCATATCTCGACACTCTGAAGTCATCAATTTTACCTTCACCGTAAAGTGTGGAGATGTATCAATATGTTTACGTTATCTACCAAGTTTGATCTTTTGAGAGTCTTATGAATAATGTCAAACGAGCTAAAAGGTATTGGCAATCGATTGGAAATCTTCGGACATCGTCGGAAATTTTAGAAAACGATCGGAAACTTTCCTACAACCTTCGAACAATATTCGGAGAATTTTCGAAAATCGTCGGAAATCTTCGTATAATTAGAGTTGTTTATGTCATAAAATAATACATGGCTGCCGGCTTGGAGTCGAGATAGGAATTTTTTTCGGGTGTCAAACAACAGTACACTTTTCTACAATCATCAGCAACTCAGTCACAGTTGTATCTTCTTCGTTGTCTTCCTGGTCTCGTTTTAGAAACGGAATCAGCAAAATTAAAGAAGCGCTAAGAAGAACAAAACCTCCCGCCATATAAAATGCCGGAGGATATGAACCAAAGCTGTCCGCCACAAAACCTGCAAGGTGAAATAAACAACGGGATGTTAAAGTGCATAGGCGAATCTTTGTTCACAATTATTGACACCGTAAATCCTCTATTTAGCACTCGGGGCTTTTATGGGGGAGATTGATGGAGAGGGGGTGGGGGGGGGGGGGGGGGGGGAGGGAGCTTAATAAAAGCTTGCGAGTGCTGTATGTGAATTCCTGCCAGGATTAGTACCCGGTGGAGTTCCAAAAGAAGTGGTCTTCGTTACTTTCGGAATTAGCAGGCCCGAGGGGCCGCTACTTTTGGGTATCTAAAATACGTTAGTAATTGAAAAAACGAACGACGATAAACACAGCCACGGAATAGGCACAATATAATTTTAATTCTCTCTTTCTCATTGATTATTCGGCATTCCTCGGCATTATTGTCCAGTAAAACACTAAGCTATTCCATCTGCAGGAGACGTTGGACCCCAGTATGGATTGGACCATTACTTTCGGGAGGGCCGTTACTTTCGGGTAGCCTGTTACTTTCGGGTAGCCCGTTACTTTCGGGTGAGCCGTTACTTTTGGGTGAGCCGTTACTTTCAGGTAGCCCGTTACTTTCGGGTGAGCCGTTACTTTCGGGTAGCCCGTTACTTTCAGGTGGCCCGTTACTTTCGGGTAGCCCGTTTCTTTCGGGTGGCCCGTTACTTTCAGGTGGCCCGTTACTTTCGGGTGGACTGTTACTTTCGGGTGGACCGTTACTTTCGGGAATTACTAGAAAGGTCCGAACATGCCCGTTACTTTCGGGTAGCCCGTTACTTTCGGGTGGACCGTTACTTTCGGGAATTACTAGAAAGGTCCGAAAATGAAGGTTACTTCCGGGTAGTCGTTACCTTCGTGGGGCCGCTACTTTCGGAACTCTACCGCACGGTAAAAATGCACTCGTAATATAGTCTATCGTTTATTGATTTGGTTGTGAATGAAAATGGAGGAGAGGGACTTAATAAATTTCTTGCTCCACAAAAGGGGGGGAGGGGGGGGGGATTAATGGAGGATTTACAGTATGAGCCTCCTTCTCTAATCGAGTACAAAAAAATCAACTCCGAATATTAAAAGGACATAGCACGATTAGCTTCCTCTTGAAGTTTGAGCTCGATATACTCGATGCTCTTTGTGCAATGTTGTTTCAAAACTCCAAATTTAACAAAGGACTCAATTCGCCGAATTTCTTTTAAGTGGCATTGAACGAAAGAAAGCTGTTTTCTCTTTTTATAAGTAGACATGTTTCCTTATGTCTGGTAGACAATTTCGGTTAAACTTTTTGCAAAGCAGGCTGAAAAATGAAAGTATATGCTTTATTTTGATGCTTGCGTTGGCCGAGAATGGATGCATTGATACGTCAACAAAATTTTTCAAAAGCCATTGTAATAAAAACTGCATTTAAATTGAACTGTAGTTGTTCGGTCCGTATTGGGGAATATTAGTCTCGTTCTTCTGGACCAATATTTCCCCAATACGGGCCTCACGCTAGTTCAATAACCTATATATATACCTCCAAGAGCAGGACCAAACGCCGCTGCCACGTTGGTGAGGCTTTGGTATAATCCATACCCTTGGATTCGCTTCACTCCTTTAAAACAGAACATGACCGCAATACACAAAGCACATCCCATAGCACCATCCGCAGACCCATAAAATATAAAATAAAACACAAAATGAATGTTTTTTCTTGCAAGAGGAAGAAGCAAAGCGGCAAGACTATCAATGGCCGCGGCGATCTGGAACAGATAGCAAGCATGAATCCATTTGACATCACACAGACGACCAACCAGCAGACGGATCAGCATTGATGTCACCCCACTGTAGAGGTAGAACTTGGAGGATTGAGTGGCAGGTATTCCTAGATTTTCGCAGTAGCGAACCTGTGAAGTGAGAAAAAAAATGGTCAAGGATTTTATGAAACATTGATAATCTGTCTTCTTCTAAAACTGACACGTGGCTCAAGCATGACCCGTTACCTGTACGCCGTGACCCGTGACCCGTGACCTGTGAGCCTTGAGCCGTGCGTTACTTTCGGGAATTACTAGAAAGGACCGAAAATTAACGCTATTCTCGAGGGCGGGGGGCGCTCTTTCGGAACTCTACGGTATTTAACGAGTAACGGGTCTCGGGTAACGGGTCGCAGAATATGAATATTATAAAATTTTCCACCCTCTGTCCAACTGACACGTGATCCGTGACCGCGGTTTAGACGCGCCACAAATCACCCATCTCAGTGATCAAGTGCTGTTAAATTATCGGGCCTGTTCAAGGCTACACTGGTTAGACTGGTTAGACTGGATAAAATACCTTACCATGTGAACGGAAGGAATGTAATGTCCAGTATACATCAAACATGTCGCCAAAGTGTAAATAACATATCGTTTATTCCTAAAGACTGAAAAATCACAAAGCTTCATCTCCTTATTTCCTAGTCTGTTACACTGTGATTGGTCATCCGGCATGCGTTGAAAAACGCAGAGCAGAGGACAAATTATAGCAACAATTCCCGCCATGGCCATAAACGTGCCTCGCCAGTCAAGTGCGTCAAGAAGGGCCTGTGCTATGGGGCTCATTACAAACAAACCACCTCCAGGCCCTATGGCAACGAGGCCCAATGCCAGTGAGCGCCTTTTGTCGAAGTATCTGGGTATTGTCAGGTATAGGGGAAAAAATACGAAACATGATGCAACTCCGTAGACAATTCCGTAACTGAACATTATGAAATAAAGGCTGGGTCCCTGTGCAGTGATGAGAAGACTTCCGATACATACTATGATTCCGGTAGTTCCGGTTTTGATGGGACCAATTCGGTTGTAAACTTTGCCCGCAAATATACTGTACAGGCCCGTTCCCATCATGGCCAGCGAGCCTACTAAAGCTGCAAGAAAAGAGGAGATATAAACGTTCACGTCTCCTAGCAACAACCGTATGCAGTTGAAGTTGGGATGGTTGAGATTTGTCGCGTTAAAAATTTGAAAAAAATGAGGGTTAGGGCTCTCCTCCTCCCTCCTCCCTCCTCTCCCCCCCCCCCCCCTCCCCCCTTACCCCCTCCAGCCCGAGAGCTTTGCTCGCAGGCTAGTGAAAGTTTAGTCTCCTAAGCAGCCGTTATTTGTGTCATCACGCAACGCTCCTCCCCATTTCTTTCAAGATTTTAGCCAATCACAGTTACAGTGCCATTTGCACAACTATTTCGCGCCAAATTCTCTATCGGGAGATTAAATCGTCCAATCATAGCTGGTGTTTTATCAGTGACCCACGTGGCCCCACGCCGCAACATGTCAAATGTGTCTATACATTATACTTCTGAATCAGGTACACGAGGAAATATTTTTGTCAGGTCTTTAGGGGGTAGAGAAGGTTATCACGTGGAAGATACTGAGCAACACGCATGCAGTTCTTTAAATGGCTTTAAATGACTTCATCATCTAGTGCTAGCATAATCCGGCTAGGATCCATTGACACGGGAATCACTGAGATGTCTGGCAAAACCTGAACTCTTACTCGCAAAAACCTGCGGTTTTGACTGTCGCTTTTGAGACAAAGAAATGCGGTCCAGGTTTAAGTAGCTGTAAGTGGGGAGGAGAATCCGTGATCACACGGCTGCGTAGGAGACCAGGGAAAGTGTCCAGAGCAAAAAATGGCTAAAAGAGAAAGAAATGAATAAATGAATGAATGTCATACCTGTGTTTGCTTTTCCTTGCTGAAACTCGTCCAAAAGAGCAGGAAACAATATTCCATAACAGTATGTACTGCCGCAAATGATGATGTTGGAAACCGCGCACACCACACAAACCAACCAGGACCAACATGAGTCCAGCTCACAAGAGTTACGTCTGGCTGGTTTTTGTTCAGTCACGTCCTCTTTGGGTATGGAGGTGAAACGCTCCTCTGTTGTACTTGCCTGTAAAACGATGAAATTTAAGGTTACAGTCAAGGAGTTTGACCGTGTCGTGCACATTAATCCTCATAAGAGCTCAGTTTTACCCAATCCTACATATCAATTTAAAGCTTCACATAAAATTTTTAAAATTAAACGCAAAATGGCATCTTTAAACGCGAAAGTGACCGATGCTTATAAACGCGAATTTATAATACGCGCGCTACCAATCCACGGAACTACGGGGAATTGCACGATATTGGCGGAATCTTAAGCGGAATCGGAATGGTAAGAACCTGACATGAAAACGACGCAAGCGTATAGTAAGCGACGAAACATAAGCGGAATAATAAGAAAAGGAAACCTTCTGATCCTTCCGATTCCGATTGCGACTCCGTTTTTCTTAATTTGCACTAGAACGTAAGGCTCGTTAAGCTTCCGACTCCGAATCCGACTTAGATTACGTCGCTAGTGGAAACTAGCCCTTAAGCAGACATTGGCCTCCAAAACCGTGTCCATCTGGTACCAAGCGGTAAGGGTTTCCAGAGGTGCGTCGCACATCCCCACCCAAATTTTCGGGGAGTACTCCCCCCCCCCCCCCATCCCCGCATCTCCACTCACAGTTTCTCAACTCACACGATCTCCCGAAAAAGTGATAATTTTACAGTACAAAACCTTCCTAGGTCACATATAGCAATTTCCAGTATCTGTCAAAAGGTTTCTAGTGATTAGTTTCCACGAATCACACCGCAAATAAATGTATGTGAGGATAAACAAACAAAATACAAACGATCTCGAATTTTTTATAAAAAAGTCGTTTCAAAAGTCGAGTCGTTTCAAACGAGTTTTGCAAACGACTCGGACGATCGCGACGACACAAGCGATTTGGGTTCTCATATGATCGTCCCGGTCGTCTCGAACGTCAATAGTGCGGTCGTAAACTGAGTCCGGTAACATGTTTTGAGCGCGAGAATCGTGAAAAAAAATGGCGGCTGTTAAAGCAGAGTTAAACTCCGAAGTCGTCGCCAATAATAGTGCATTTTGTTGTAGATTTGGGTCGCTTCGATCGCCTCAGTCGTACCGGTCGCCTGAGAGCAGTTCTTATATGATAGGCCGGGGGGGGGGGGGGGGGGGGGGTATCCTCTATAAAAATGGCGGTGTGCTCGTCCGAAATTTTCAAAAATCGTTTGATAGGCGTGGCTCAAACACATTTTTACTCCTAAGAGGTACCAATTTTATACAACACAAGACATATTCTGTCATATTTTTTCAGCTTTATATCCTAAAAGGTACCGCGATAATTCTAACCATGGTCAATTTAGATTTCAACACCCTAAGCGGTACTAAGCTACAAATTTTGACCTCTAAAAGGTGACGAGCTCCCCCGTCATTTTCATGTCGGAGTCCCCTCCCCCCCCCCCCCCCCCCCTCCCTTCTCGCCCTGGGTCCCGATGGAGCACCAAGCTGCGGGATTGCAGAATAACAAAGTATCATAAACAATTTGATATTTTGATATCACCATGATATCTTGATATTTTGTTATTATCATGATATTTTGATATTAAGAGATTACAAGGATGTTCATATTTTGATATTATTACGCAGAATATCAAAGTATCATAAACCATTTGATATATTGATATCTTCAGTGATATTTTGATATATAAATCATGATATTTTGATATTAAGAGATTGATAGGGGATGTTGATAGATTGATATTATCACGAGAACGCCGACTTTGTTAACCCTATTCGGCCTGGGCTTTTTTTGAGTTTCTGAGCCTGGGGGGGGGGGGGCACATTGTGCCCCCCCCTTCGTAACTTCAAGAACATTAAGGCTATGACAATGAAACCTAGAGGGTACATAGCACGTCCAAAACTGTCTCCTTTGCGGTCCGCATAATTGAACGATGACGTCATATGACGTAGTTATTAGGTAATTAGTTATGCGGCCGCCATCTTGGATCCGCCATCTTGGATTTCTGAATTTTTTCAAAACCTCTTAAAAACCGTCCAAATTCACCCAAAATTAATCAAAACCAATAAATAAACGCTAAATGACGTAAAAATATAAAAGTTTCACCAATAAACATTGTTTTTCTTCATTCAAAGGTATAAATATGCAATTTTCAAAAAACATGGCTGTCAAAATCTTGTTGCCATGGAAACATCAAGTCACGTGATCAAAAAATTGTCATATGAAATTGTTGCCAGATAAATTTTAGGAAAAGTCACAAAGTTTGATGGCGTTTGCATACATATTAAGGAAGTTATGAATGTTGAAAGTTAGCGCGGGCACTTTGTGCCCCCCCCCCCCCCCCCCCCAGGCCGAATAGGGTTAAGAATCGAAGAGAGGGAATAAACATACGAGAGCAGACGACAATGAAAATCGCAAATGTGAGACGACAATGAAAATCGCAAAACACTGAAGGAAACGCGAGTTGTGTGGCCTGTGTGGCGCGAGACAGGCAATCATAAATAAATGCCTATTACAGAGCCCAATTTTCACAACACTATTTTACTCAGTAAATGGTGCTTATTGTTTGTCAGGTTTACTTCCATCATAAATTACGGTTTTTCTACACCCCGGCACTCCGTTTAAGATGTTACCTCATTTCAGCTTATTTGCAATTTACATAATTTTTCATCGACCATAATTTAGTGTTTCTTGCAAACAACAAACCTTATCCTATTAAAGATTTGATATTTTGATAGTGACATTGCCATCGTGATATGATGATATCTCAAAATATCAAACCTCTACACACTTAACCTTATCGACTGCTATTACTGCTAGTTTAGCTTGATCAGGCGATGAGGTCGATTGGTTTCGTGCTATTGATGCATTTTTCACAGGTTCGATTTGTTATCGATCGGCTGTTTATCAGGGAAACAGGGAGATCGATGCCGTGAAAGAATGAAAGAACACGATAGGGACTCATACGGCTTGCAAATTGCTCGTACTCAAAACTACGCGGTTTCGGAACACGCTAACAAAACTGGGCACTTTCCAATTTGGAACGAGGAACCCACACTGGTCCACCCGTAGGGTTAAAGAGAGCACCACATATTAAGAGTTTTATTTCCAAGGGATGGAAATTTCATTGTTCTCACCCCAACATGGCCGCCGTGCAAACCGTCAATAACGCGGAAAACGGCAGCAAACACATTTACCTGGTTAACATCGTTCATAGACTCCGCCAAATTAGCAATTGCTGTGCAGGCCTTGTCGGCTCCTTCTGTTTGGTATTCTGACCAGTCTTCACTCGGAGAAGAGTATCCTTTAAGAACACTGGCGCACGACACGGTTTCATCGACAGGCGAGCGCGGTGAATCCATAATATATTATGCTTCCGGATAAAGAAGAGCCTTTCTGAAGTGTCCACAAAAGGTTACAAGAACCACATATGGCGCTGCACGTGTTCAATTAATTGAACACGTGCAGCGCCATATGTGGTTCGGCATCAGTCGCCGGCACCACATATCAAAAATTTCGCGTGACGAATTAAAGACCGGAAGTTTGTGATTACAGAGATAAAAAAATGATCATGCGTGCGATTTTTAATAGCTTATTCTATCACAAAAAACGGGTTAAGAAACCTCTCGGTAATAACTTTACACTGTCGTGGAACGCAAAGAAACAGTAGGAACACGAATGGTCAAAATCCGACATCCGATCAAAGAACCGGAAGTTGTTCTAATACGTATATATTACTTGTCACGCACACTGTGTCACAGGACACTGTTTCTTCGCTTATTTCCCAGCAGTGGTGCAACACGCAGCTGCGGTCAGATGGCGGGTTTGTTTATGAAAAATTTTTGATTCTGAGCTCGAGGTACGCGCGGTTATATTTATCTAGCATTTTGTTTCCATCAAGGACTAAACGGTAAGTCAGTTTGTATGTGTGGTACCTTTAATATATAAATGTGGCTAGAAATCTATAGCTACAATGTACAACCTTGGACGTTTTTACTGCATGAACCAGCTGGCTTATTTAAATTAAAGATCATGTGAAATCATTTATTTGGAATAAGCTTACAATACAGTCGAATATCGATAGCTAGCACCCAAGTTAACTGAAATTTCTAACGCCAACTTGCCAAAACAAAATTATTTCCCTTGCTTCAATCAGGTCACAAATGAACTCATACCGGCGCCTTTTAGTGACGTGTTCGTACCTGAGGCTATGTCTACACTATACCGGATAGCTCTTGCGCCGGCACGAAAACCATACCGGATAGGCCTTTCGTTCACACGTGAAACGCTAGTTTCGGAACGATTTTTGTTCCGGAGCGCCGCTGCGACGCGGCGCTCGTGAAAGTGAATAATCAAATATCGGATAGATTCTCGTGTCAATCTCTGGGGCAGTGTGAACAGGCAATCGAACCGAACCGTAGCTGAAGTCAACAACTAGGAGCGAGGATTGAAACCCACTGAAAAAGAAGTAATTTTACCACAATTGCCGCTAAACTCGCAATCTGATTGGTCGACGTGAGTGGTAAATGAGAGTCCAGACAACGGTGCTCAGACGCTAACATCACGTGCGCTTGACATCACATGCGCTTAACATCACGTTACATTTACGCGCGCTTGAAAACAACCAATCAGATTGCGAGAAAGTTATAGACAACGCTTGCTCTTTCTTTGCTGTCACGTTTTGTAACAAGACTTCGATTTTTCCTTGTATTTTTTTCTAAATATTGTTGTAAAAAACAAATTTACACCGGTTTTCCGTGGTGTGGACTCTTATTTACCACGATTTACGTCATCACATGGTCAAAATTTGTTGCTGACTCACTCGGCTGCACCCATTTTGACCATGTGATGACGTAAATCGTGGTAAATAAGAGTCCACACCACGGAAAACCGGTGTAAATTTGTTAAATATCCAGTTCTGGGTCGTTTCTGTTCACACCAGTGACCATGCCGGAGTATTTTTCATGTCGACATGATAAGCTATCCGGTATAGTGTAGACATAGCCTGAGGCTATCAAGAGTTAACACAGATATGCACTTTTAATCGATGTATAAAAGCCCTCATCAAACGGTGCGTGATAGTCGATGATATAGTTGGGGTGAGAGTTGTGATCCAAACTATCAACTGCTATCGTTGACTATTTGTCATGCTTTATACGATCAAACGGTGCAATGACGGCAGCATGATTTGTTGATGGATACGTGTAGTCACAGGGCACCCAGGCTTTTTATGGAACTTTACCAGTGATTTCATGTCGAAAGTCTGATTTGCTAAAAAAATAACCACAAGATCACTGCACCTCTCTGTTAAAGACCCAGTTTTGCTCAACATGTATTGTGTGCTCTAGCATTTGCCACCATTTAAAAAATCTGGTGGTCATTTGTAGCTCTTTATAATCAGTGTTTGCATTGCCGGCCAATGTCAGTTGTTAAACATTTATTCAATACCTTATTTATCAGGCAACCCTTACTGAACATATTTTAATATAACAATTTTGAAGAGAACAGAAGCACAAGACAAAATGATATAATTCCTTAATTCCACGCAATTGAATGTTTGCCGCAAGAAAAGCTGATTGGGAGAATTTAAACAGTCCCTGGAAAAAAATAAGAAACCTATACTGTGCAAACTAAGACAATAACAGAGGTGCATGAAGCATTACGTAAAATTGCATTGTATTTGAGTTAAATTACCCTTTAATCTTTAATCTTTAATCATTTGCTCCTAAACCAGTAAAAACTTACTAGGAGATAATTTATAAATAAATATAAATATAAAACTAAATAATTATGTAAACATGGATTAATACATAAAACAATGAATTTATGGCTAGAGTGGCAGCGGGCTTTAAGGAAATAATTAAAAAAAAGTGTTGAATAAAAAGTAATTAAAAAGCAAACTTATATACAAAAGATGTAATAGCGGACAATGCAGTAGCTTGGAATGCTTGAGGGTAATTAACAACGAAAGGGAGATAATTCCATGTTATAATGGATCTAGGATAAAAAGAAAACTTAAAAATATCATTATTACACAAAATCTGGCGAAAAGGCTGGTGATTTGGGAACCGAGTAGCCTGCAAGCAAAAAAAAAAACTCCAAACCTGAACCCGAGAGCTTGCTCGCAGGCTAGGAAGCGAGATTTTCTTTCTATAGGATGCACTTCAGCGGGAAAATTTATGCCAACATGGCCCTGAGGAATCTTATAGAACACAGAATCTTATAGAACCCAGTGAGGATCATGTCAAGAAGAGCATATAAGGTGCCAGATTAAGCTACAAAGTTATTCACAATAAGATTAGGTAGAATAAGATAAAATTTAGTCATATTAAATAAATATTACATAATGCGTAGTTCCAGAAAATATATCCAATTATATACCCCCACTGTGGAGCCGGAGAGTCACAGAAATTCCAAGGGGAAAGCAATAAATTTCCAAACGGGGCGTAACGAAGGCAATATATGCTCACAAAGAGTCTCTTTTCAAAGGGTTTCCTGCAAAATTATGCAACCGAATAAACACTTATGTACTTTCTCATTCGATTCAGGTAACCTGAATCCAATATGATCAATGTAATATTGAACATTCTGTCTGTCAAGATAAATGAACATTGAGATTCTTTCTTTGTGAAAACAATAATTTTAGAAGCTTGTTAAACTTCAGAAAGCTTTATGTGTAAGCATATATATGTGTGAGATTGCTCCTAAAATTTTAAAATGTAAGCCTCAGTTCACAGTATATGTCACTGAAAAGAGTTTTGGAAGAGACTTGAGTACTAAAAATACAAATTGATGCATATTATATATTGTTACTTACCATTCTTAAGCCTTTTAAAAAGGTTTTGTAAAATGTGCAGTTCCAGAAAATATCCAGCATACTCCCCCACGGAAGGTTTTTTGTTTAGCACCAACCGTCCCCCCAGGAAATTCCAGTTTAGCTTCATACTTCATACTTCATACTTCATACTTAGGCTTTTAAGACCCCCCTCCCCCTAGGAATTTCCAATGACCTTCCATGGTGTGGGTATGGATTTTTTCTGGAACTACACAATTAATTTAGTGTTTAAATACTTTATAAAAAGCATGATTCATTTTTGCCTGTATATAATTACCAAAGCACAGGACAGAGAAATTGCGGTCCTGGTTCTCGATGTCGGACGTGATCAGAGTCAGGCCGGTGAGGTGTTATAATGTTTTGAAATCAAAATTTTCCCAAATACTTTATAAAAAGCATGATTCATTTGCCTGTATATAATATAACCAAAGCACAGGACAGAGAAATTGCGGTCCTGGTTCTCAATGTCTGACGCGATCAGAGTCAGGCCGGTGAGGTGTTATAATGTTTTGAAATCAAAATTTTCCCAGGGAAGACATGCTTCGATTGCTTTCATGCTTCACCAAGTTTATTAAATGCGACACATAAAACTTTCATCACATTTTTTCATAAACTTGGTGAAGTATGGATTACTTCATTTAAGCAATTGTCGAAGCATGTCTCAAAACACCCCACAGCAAAAAAAAAAAAACAAAAAAAAAATGGTTTGAGCCTCCTTAAGTGCATAATCTAACTTTTTTTGTTCTTTTGGCAGATTTGGAATTTCTAAGGGGTAGGCTAGGAAGGGCCAAGTGGAAAAATCATGGAAATTCTACGGGCCGGGGTATAAGTGTCAAATCCCCTTGGAGCAGAAAATCCTGTGGGGTAGCGGGGTCCAATGAAAAGACCCTCTGTGGTGGGGATATGGATGTTTTCTGGAACTGCACAATGTGTATAAAGAGCATGAATTTAATCCTAACTTTGGTAAACATTTTATTGCAATTATTCATAAATTAATTATGCAATAATTTACATATTACACACTCTCAACTGGTACTCTGCTCACATTAGAAATGATATTAGCTACTCAGATAAGTTAACACATCAAATTTACAATCACTGTCGCATATTTATAATTTACTGAATCACATATATTAAAGCTCTTATAAATAACCTAGGAAAAACTAACTACTATTTAAAATAAAATTATAATTTATACAACAAGTTAATATGGAAATTAAATAGTAAATGTTGCCACTTCTCTTAATGTATTAATTTTTTTTTCATTATTTTCAGGTACATGTATCAGAATAAAAAACTGATATCAGATTGACTAATTGTATGTGCTCCTTAGTTAACATAGTTTTTGTACAAATCCTTAAATTATTCTAATTGATTCAATTTGTGTATAATAACCATATATGTTGATCGACATGTTAAAGTGTTGCCATTTATATTAGCTAGTGTTCCACTGTAACCCCTTACCCCCCCCCCCCCCCCCCCCCCCCCCGTGTGTGTATGACTTAAGATGGGCAGACACGAGGGGTCATGTAGTAGGGACATGTCACAGCGACATGTAGCAGCAACATGTAGCAGCAACAATAATTTGTGTAGTACAGTAAAAACCCGCGTATAAGAACCTACTTTTTTAGAGTTTGGCAAAGCAGGTTCTTATATTTTGGGGTATTAAAGTAGCATAATATATGGTATGTTCATCATTATAAACTGTTATTTTATAGAATAAATGCTTATAATCAAGAACAAATCAGTTTAAAAAAATAAAACCAGTTTTTAAAAAAATAAACCAGTATTAAAGTAGCAAATTTCTGCCAGGAGGTTCTTAATTTCTAGGTTCTTATACGCGGGTTTTTACTGTATACACTGGGGGACATGTAGCACTCTGGGACATGTAGCATGGGCCATGAGTTTGAAAACACATTACGGTATCAAATATTCCCTGGGGCGCCCTGGGGTTAGGGTCAGTTGCCTGTTCCCTTGGATTCAAAAGTGAGAAAATGCCCAGTAGAGTATAACGGGTTGCTGGTCAGAGTGGAATAATGGCTATATCTTAATGGTTGGAGGAAACAGGGTGTATGAACTTTCTGCTTGCCAATTTTTATAATCTCCCTCGCCATTTATAGCTTCCACCTTTATTGCCCTTTTGCAAATTATTAACTAACAATCCATGTAAGAAGTAGGCAATTCTCTATTGTTCCGATGCATTTCGCTTTCCCCACATAAGAATGTTTAGATTTTTGTACTGAGAAAATGTCAACCTATGGACAACATGGTTTTGAAATAAAATTTACTGAAACTTTATTTTAAAGCGATGTTTCTTTTGTGTTACAAGATTTCAGCAAATCGTGAGACTCCAAAACAATGGCCAAGAAAGACTTCTAATTTTCCATGTTCCCCACATAGAATTTTTGTTGCATTAAAAATCACAATAGTTTTCACTAAAAGGGAATGAAGTTATAGTAGATTTTCATGTTTTAGCCAATGAGGTGGACGGTTTCAACAATAGCACAATTCACACCTTTCTGCATTCCGTGGATTTGGGCTGCATACTTCTTACACGGATTGTTACTTATTCCCCTTATTTTCTCGTACTTTTTGCCGTATCAGAAATGTTGTCTTCCCAGTTGCTTGTTAATAATACCGCCTTTGACCTGCCTCCCCCTTCCCCTCAAATCATGTGCTCTCTCACCATACCCAATTCTGAAGAATATATTGGGACTGATATTTAATCAGAGTTTCAAATTCTCAGCAGCAGTTTATTAATAGATTTGGGCCTCTTTATGATGATTTCTGTATTTCTTTCTTTTGTAGAGATTAAAGGGAAACAGGTTTGCACAGACTACCCAACAAACAATGAATCAACAACACAGCATACCTGCAACCGACTCCGCCTCTGAACAACCAACCACTTGCACTGAAAGCAACCCTCAGCCAGATGCATGCTGGTCCTGGGTTGTATGCTTGGCATGTGCTGTTTCTAACATCATTATTTGTGGCATTGTTGTCAGTTATGGAGTCGTATTTCCCACTCTTTTAAATGAATTTCAACAAGGCAAGGGTCTTACTGGTAAGCGTGAATCTGTATTCATTGTAGTCAGTCAGGTGGTAGTGGACAGTCTGTGGGAGCGCTTAAAGGTGTCATCTCATGGCATGTCATGTCATGTCACTTTCAGCATGTCATGTCATCTCATGGCATGTAATGTCATCTCATGTCATAGCATGTCATCTCAATGACATGTGATATCATCTCATGTCATGTCATGTCATGTCATCTCAAGTCAAGTCATCTCACGCTATCTTGTGGTATCTCATGGCATCTCATGGCTTGTAATGTCAATTTATAATGCCATGCATTGCAATGTCTTGTCATGTCATGTCATTTTATTCGAGTATCCGAGTAATATACCATGCTCTTATTTCCAACCGAGGTATTTAGTGTTGTCTACAATGGGGATATAAAAAGTGAGAGCGAATGCACTAAAATCTCGTTCTCTTTCCACAGCTTTGGTTGGCTCATTAGCTATGGTTGGCCTGGGAATTTTCAGCGCGTTAGTAGCCAAAGTGTACAACCGAGTTGGTCCACGTGTAACGGTTATAATTGGCGTTGTAATCTGCTCAGGGGCGCTATTAGCAACCTCACAAGGAACCAACCTCTATCACGTACTACTAACTTATGGTGTCGTCTTCGGGTTTGGTTCCAGTTTTATCTTTCTTCCTCCATATCTGGTTTTACCGAGGTACTTCGTCAAAAGACGCTCCTTAGCTGTGGGGCTCGTTGCCATGGGCCCCGGTGGTGGGTTGTTCGTGATGAGCCCCATGATGGAAGCCCTTCTAGATAGTCTTGACTGGCGGAAGATGTTTATGGTACTGGCGGGAATTGTGGCCCTTTCTGTTCCGCTTGTGTGTACTGTTCAACGTATGCCTCCGGAGGACTCGGAAAACAAACCTGACAGAAAAGTTAAAGGAAGGTGTTGTGAACGCATGTGCTCGCTCTTTAGGAACAAACGCTTTGACATGATGTTTCTGTCAATGAACTTGTACTACGTTGTGCATTACATTCCGTCAGTTCACATGGTAAGATGCTTTTTGTGCTTCTTAATCTTGTGAAGGCAGACTTTTTTGTGAACGCCAAATTAACCGCGCCGCACATTTTTCAGGGGCACCTCTCGGCTGGGAATTGGTATCCACTCCAGGCCTCGCTTTCGTTCTCTCTCTCAGAATCCCCACGGATCGAATGAACTCTTTTTTTAAAATCTGTGATTTCTACTAGTTATACAATGTACATGTACTTAGCACGGAACGGCACTCGCTTTCCTTGCAAAACTACGTACCAATTCCAACTATGCGCACGGGCCTTGGACGGGGCCGGAAAACGCCGTACAGCCGTGATAGAAATGTGTAAGGCCAGGCGCATTTAAAGCATTGAACGACGATCAGCAGATTTATATTGGTCGTTCGATAGAGTACTTATCGACTGAGGTAAGTCGGTCCGGATGGAGCAATTCGGCTCTTGGTCGGGTGTGCGGACCCCGCTGCACTCAAACCGTAACATGGAGCCTATATTTTTCCATCCAGTCCTCCTAGGACGTACTTATGTGCACATAAGTATACCGAACTTAATAGTTGACCAGTGATGGAAACTGCCGTCCTGCTCCCCGGGTATACTCCCCCAAAATCCCTATGCAGGATTGTGCCGCACAACGGTGTCGTAATTTTGGGACTCCTGATCTAGAACGGCGTATCCACTTTAGAGACGTTTTCTAGAACGGGGTATGATATTTCGAACGCACAAATGCTTCAAATTATCAGCAGCCGTTTGAAATTATTCAGTTTCTAGAATGGGGTACTAAAAATTGACCTATTTCTAGAACGGGGTATCATTTTGAGTGCAAATTCTTTATAAAACGAAGACCCGGGCGGCACATACCCACCCAAAACATACCCGATTACGTTTGGATCGTCACATAACGTAACCATATCCGATCACAGTTGTCCATCGTTGCGCCAATGAACTTCGTGTTTTGATTAAAATCACAGAATTTTTTTTAGATTTGGTTTACCCCGAGAATGTTTTGGAGACAAGACCAACGTCTTAACTTAACCGCTCAATGACGCGATCATCTGAACTGAGACAATGTTTTGTCCTACCAGCCTGCAATTGAAAGGGGGAGGGGTCAGGTGGGGAAGGGGGCTTCGGGCGCGCGCGTGAAGCACTTGGAGAGAGCGCTGGGTGCAAAGGAGCACAGACAGGCTGAAGTTTAGCCCGGGCTTGAACTTTCTTCATAATCCCAAACGTCTTGTCCTTCGCATCAGGCTTCCTTTATCGCACGTGGGTCCTCGAGATTGTTTCCTATATTTAAATTGGCGCTTGATACCCGAGATGAAATTGGCCATCTAATCGGGCCCTTACACGTGCAATTTATTTCTCAACTTGTCTCACAACCGCGTTACATAAGTACAAGGTAAAAGTGAAGTCGCTCGCAAGCCACAGGGAATCCACACGAGCCACAGGGAATCCACACGAGCCACAGGTAACCCACACGGCTGGAGCTAAACCCGGTTTCTCTAGCATAAAGCAACTAGGAATATTGGTACTCCCCCCTGGATGGGATGCTATTCCATCTCATAGTTACCCTCAGCATTTTGTTGCCGGTACCCATTTATACACCAGGGTGGAGGCGCGGTGGTGCAGTGGTTAGCGCGTTAGACTTCAGATCTGAAGAGCGGTGGTTCAAGTCCCGATCTCAGGAAGCCTACATGGCAGGCGCCGGTTTACTGTAAAACCTGTATTAACCGGTAACCATATTAAGCGGAAACCATGTTAAGCGGACACCAGCTGCTTGGGTCCCTTAATTTTCTTCCCACATTTACCGTAAAACAAACCTGTATTCAGTGGACACCTCTGTTAAGCGGACAAAAAGCGAGGGTCCCGAGGGTGTCCGCTAAGTACAGGTTTCACTAAAGGACAAAATTTCGAGGGCGCACGCGCGCGAGGGGAACGCGCTTAAGGGAGAGGTTCTCGAAATTTCACTCTAAAAATAAACCGGCGCTTGCTTAGTCAACTCTCTCTTCGCATAAGTACAAGTTGCAAGTCAAATTATTTCGTGTAAAATAACATCTAGCTCTTACAGTGAAACCTCCGTTTTAAGCGGACACCCTCTATTAAAGTGACACCAGCTGCTTGGGTCTCTAAATTTTATTCCCATATTAACTGTAAAACAAACCCGCATTCAGCGGACCCCTCTATTAAGCCTCCATCTCCCAACAGTGCCAAATATCAAAATTCCAGTAAAATCCTAAATTTCTTTTTGGAAAATATCGAAAAACAAATGGTACCATGCAAAAGTATTGCTAAAGAGGTTTCATTTAATAGGATTTCGTCCACAGACTCAAAAGTTAGAACAAATGGTACCATGCAAAAGTACTGCTGAAGAAGTTTCATTTAAATGGTCACACTATATGATTTCGTCCACAGACTTAAAAGTTAGAACTACACTACATGTCTCCATAATTGACTCTGGGAGTAAAAAGGTTAAGAGGACACTACATGGGTGACTACATGGGTCCCAACAGGGTTCACTGTATTTGACGCGGTGATGTTGTCTTTTCCAGGTTCGCTACTGTGAAGATTTAGGAATATCAGCCAGCCACGCTTCCAGACTCTACCTCTACAGTGGTTTGACGTCGATGCTTTGTCGTCCTCTGATTGGCTGGCTATGTGACATGAAATGGATCGACGCAATGTACATTTATCAGCTCGTGGCGGCAATAAATGGAGTTTCCACTCTTTTATTACCTCTCGCGAGGAGCTACTTCCACTTTGTACTGTACTTTATAGTTTACGGATTTGCTGATGGAGGGATCGGGTGCGCATCGACTCTCGCTATTCTCTCTTGTTTCACCAGCAAGCAAAGATCTCTAGGTTTCGGACTTGCTGTTATGGTTAGCTCGTCCATGGCGGCCGCTGGGCCTCCCCTTGGAGGTAAGTAATTTTTAATCCGCAAAGGCTCCTATAAGGCCAACCCGTGAATACGAAACGCTTTAAATTAATGATTCTGCACACCTTCGGACCCTCCCCTGTCCTAGGCGTTTTGCTCCACCGCACGCCCCCGCCCCCGCCCCCTCCCCCCCCCCCCCCCCCTTCTCATCATCATCATCATCATCATCATCATAGCTTTATTTAAAAACACGGTATCCCATCATTTATTACAAAATGCTCTTCCAGAGAGCCGTATATACTAAATATTCTCTATAAATACCTAAACATGTTAAAAATCTCTAATTAAAATTACAATAACTAATTAAAATTACAATACTAATGAATTTTTCTATGTTTACTTATAAGATTAAAAGTACTATAAGGCGGCTTTGAAGGATGCGATAGGTGGCTTAGTTTTGATTTCATTTGATAGGCCATTCCAAAGAACAGTGCCCCGATAGTTAAAGCTACACTTTCCCGCTTCCTTTCGGGGTCATTCGTTATTGGTCGAAAAAGATTTTTTAGACCCTTAGAAGAAAGATTATGTTTAGCTTTATAGACACTAACCGCTAATTGCTTTGAGCGCCTACGTTCAAGAGTGTCCCAGCCAAGGTCGTCCAAAATATCAGCAGACCGAATGTCATAATTAGAGTAGGTAATTATTCTTGCTGCCCTATTTTGCAATTTCTGGAGTCTGTCAGCTAGGCCTTTACCCATACAGCCCCACACCTCGCTGCAATAATCTAGATAAGGCAGTATAAGTGCTTCATACATCATTTGTAGTGTTGATGTCGGTACGAGATCACGAATTCGTTTAAGTGCTCCAAGACCAGCGGAAACTTGTACATGCCAACTTAAAGTCTCGTCAATTTCAACCCCAAGATATCTATGAGACTTCACTCTTTTTAGTGGTATTTCATTAATGTTGATCTCAAAATCATGTTCCATGTGATTTAAGTTATAGTGACTAGCTATAATGAGATACTTAGTTTTTTTAATATTTAATGTAAGTTTGTTAGCATGTAGCCATGATAGAACTTTCTTTAAACCTTCATTTAGGTTACTCTGTAATATAGAAGGATCTTGTGCACTGGCGAAAAGACATGTATCATCTGCGTACATTTTGGTAGCAGAAGAAGATGTACACATTTGAAGATCATTTATATAAATTAAGAATAATAAGGGTCCAAGAATGGATCCTTGAGGAACACCACAGGCGATAGGTAGAGAATTTGAGAGAGTACTGTTTACATATGTCTTTTGCTGACGTCCCGAAAGATACGAAGTGAACCATTGGAGAGCATGAGGGTCTACTCCATAGAGTTCGAGCTTTTTTAGTAAAATGTTATGGTCCACTGTATCGAAAGCTTTTTTTAAGTCCAAAAAGAGGACTCCATTTAACAGGTCATTATCAATATTAGATACCATTCATTTGTGGCTTCAAGAAGAGCTGTTAAGGTTGAATGTTTTGGCCTAAATCCATGTTGGGAGTCTGCAAGTAAATCATTTTCAACCAGAAAGGAGTAGAGTTGGTTAAAAACGATCCTTTCTATTAGTTTACTTACGATCGGCAAAACAGATATTGGTCTGTAATTATTTGGATCGGACTTAACATCTTCCTTAAACACTGGCGATACCCTAGCGATTTTCCAATCATCAGGAAATATTCCACTCCTTATAGACAAATTTATTATATACGTTAGACCCAACCCGTCTTTGGCTCGATTACCATGCAGCCGCTGTTTGGGAAAATGAGCGCACGCTCACCCCACGAAGAGTTCTCTCTCGGGGATGAACAAAAACCGGACTCGAGGGAGCGGCGGAAATCGAGCATAAGCCCGTCTATGATCAGAAATACTCATGGGCAGTTTTGGTACATTTTGTGGTAATATATTACAAAATTGGACCATTATTTTATTGTTTCTGTTGATAGAAAAACAATTTTTGGTTTTTGAGATGACTCTGCGAGCATCACAAATCTTTCATGTTTCATCTGCAGTTCAAATGTGTGATTATATTTTTATTCAGTGTTTATTAAAATATCATGTTATACTTGTGAGTGATATGTTTCTGTCATATATTTACATTTACGTTGTGCTCTTGTCGTGTAGGATTGAAACATAGTTCCTAAAGTCGTTAAACAGCTGTAAATAGCTGTGACTTCGCGTATGCTGTATGTGAATAAGTGTATACCGGTAATATACTACCGTTTATTGCTTCCGTTGTGAAGGATGAGGGGGGTGAGATGCTAAAATAAGTGCTGTGGATGGCGGAGACTGAACAAATTTCGTGCTCCAAAAAACAAGAGTGCTTATAAGCGGTGGAGGCTATTAGAGAGGGGGGAGGGGACAATTTTTTGGTATGGAGAGGGGTTTGACAGAGAATTTACGGTATATTAATCTTTATGCAGGTCTCTTGGCTGATGAGATGGGTTCGTACGTTCCAGCATTTTACATGACAGGCATCTTTATACTTATGGGAGCATCAGTCATGTTTCTTGTTCCATTTGTTAAATCAGAAAGCCAAAAAGATGTAAATGACATTGAGGAACTGATAGTTGTGGAAAAATGTACAGTTGTTTAATGTCACTGTTAACAAGGGTTAACGAGAGTCAGCGAGAACTCACGACAGTTGACGACAATTACAACGGGAGCCAACGAGAGCTCACGACAGTTGACGACAATTACAACGGGAGTCAACGAGAACTCACGACAGTTGACGACAATTACAACGGGAGCCAACGAGAGCTCACGACAGTTGACGACAATTACAACGGGAGTCAACGAGAACTCACGAAAGTTGACTACAGTTATAACAGTAGTCAACGAGAGCTCACGAAAGTTGACGACAATTATAACGGGAGTCAACGAGAGCTCACGAAAGTTGACGACAATTATAACGGGAGTCAACGAGAGCTCACGAAAGTTGACGACAATTATAACGGGAGTCAACAAGAGCTCACGAAAAATGATGACAATTATAACAGGAGTCAACGAGAGCTCACGAAAGTTGACGACAATTATTACGGGAGTCAACGTGAGCTCACGAAAGTTGACGATAATTATAGCGGGAGTCAACGAGAGCTCACGAAAGTTGACGACAATTGTAACGGGAGTCAACGAGAGCTCACTAAAATTGACGACATATGTAACGGGAGTCAACGAGAACTCACGAAAGTTGACGACAGCGCTTTACAATAAAACAGAGGTAATATAATTGACAACTATTCACCGAAGTGGAGGTACGGGGTGGCTAGTGGTGGATATTAACCGAGCCGCGACGCAGCGAGGTAAATATCCACTACTGGCCATCGATACTGAGGTGAATAGTCGTTTTAGTGTATACTAAAACAGCGAGATAATATAGCACGAAAATTAAGATTTTTAACTCATTGATTCCTGTCAACGGTTACAATTTTCGCGCGCAAATTGTTTGGAGGTGAAAAGCACTTAATATCAGTTTAAGCGCTAATTTTATAAATATATTTCATAGCGCTTTGCAATGAAACAGAGCTAATATAAAAAGATTATAACAATTTCATAAATATTACATGAGATAAAAAATACTTAGTTAAAATAATAAAAGAATGTAAGTCATTACTGCGTAAAACGCAGGGGATCCGATAGTTAACGAGAGCCAACGGGAGTCAACGAGAACTCACGAAAGTTGACAATAATTAACAAAAGTCAACGAGAACTAACGAAAGTTGTTGGCGACAATAAACGAAAATCAACGAGAACTCACGAAAGTTGATGACAATTAACGAAAGTCGATCAGTGTTTACATACGAGAGTTAACGCGAGTTAACGGTGAGAGTCAACGTAAGTTAATTATAATATTACATTCAATTTGTATAGCGCTAATTTTATAAATATATTTTATAGCGCTTTACAGAACAGAACAGAGCTAATATAAAAATATCAATTATAAGAATTTCTAGCTAAAATATTACATGAGATGAATACTAACTTGAAATATTAAAAGAATGTATTACTGTATTACTACGTAAAAACGCTCTGTAAGACTGGCTTCACAGGGGATACGACAGTTAAGAAGTAACGAGAGTCAACGAAAACTCACGAAAGTTGACGGTAACTAACGAGAGTCAACGAGAATTCACGAAAGTTGACGACAATTAACGAAAGTCGACTCGACGAGAGTTAACGCGAGTCAACGTAAGTTAATCATGGATAATCATACGCTTTACATTGAAACGGAGGTAATATAACAAGATAATAAGAATTACTAGCTAAAATATTACATGACGTAAAACGCTATATGAAATAAAATTGAACTACGAGTAGACCCATATTTCTCTGAGGGATAGTCGAGCGCTCGTGAAAGTCGCCTCCCCTCGAGGCGACGCGACGCGCGGGGCGGAGAGACAATCTCACGTGATCACCTCCCCGACAATCTCTGAGAGAAATGAGGTTCTAAATTTGAATTATTAAATATTGTCTAAATTAAGAATACAATTTTAATATACCGTAAAATCCTGGTTATAAGACTGGGCTTATACAACTTCGTAAAGGTTTTTTGGCTGGCATTTGGTCCAATTTTTTGTAAAGAATTGCTGTTAAGGAATTGTTGTGTGCTTATAGACCTCGTTCATATCATAATGGTGACCGATTTATTTACTCTTTTATATGTATGTTAATTAGCCTCTCTGGCCTCATTTTGGTGTATTTTTTTTTAACTTTGCACACGCTAACGAGGCCACTAACATCCATTTATAAGAATAAATAAATCGCCCGCCATTAAGAAAGACGTCTATAATGAAATAAGGAATAATGTTCTGTTACCAAACTGATGGGCCTAGACCGGGGGGGGGGGGGGGGGGGGGGGTATAAGCGGGAGAGGGGGCAATGTGACCGGGATTTCACGTTATAGAATTAAACAAATAGGGTAGAAATGGGTGGAAATAAAAGTAGTTGTTGTTGTGAAAAGTAATGTTCTTAATGGATTATCGTTCCAGAGTTTAGGCGCGAACGCCAACTTAATGGTCCGCGATGAAAGAAAAAGTTGATTTATTCGAACATAGATCATAGCCAGTTTTTGCTGTAAAAGAAATTAGATCAGAGATCTGTTTCAATAGGCGCCACATCACAAAAAAGCTTTAATGGTAATTAGAGCGGATTTCAGTTAAGTGTCGTAAAACCAAAACCAAAGTAATTGCTCTGTCCAATCACAACAGACGCAGATAATCCAATGAACCAATCAGAGCTCGAAGCAAATACAAGTCACCGGCGCTTAGCGCGGAAAAACGCGTGCGAGCAAGTCACGATTGGTTTTGGTTTTACTTCTGATTGGTCGAGAAAGTGGCGCGAGATTTTTTAGCCAATCACAAAGCGTAGCAACGCAAAAACAAAGCATTCGCGAAATTACTTTGAACACTCATTGAAAACCTCTCTAAGCTGAACTACACTCATTTTTATGGGAACGTCTAATTTTATAGCTGAAACTAAGCCTGGACTGCAAGTACTATTTTTTTTGGCGATTTGAGTCTGAAAACGTTCTTAAAGGCCCGTTTGCACAGGCGATTTTTTGTGCAATTTTTGTCGTGCGCAAGTTGCATCTGCAAATCGCATGTGTAAACGGCGGCGATTTCAGTGCGATTTGGGCGCGATTTGTCGCGCGCGATGTTGCAGAGGTTTTGAACATGTTCGAAACGTGATGCAACTTGGCGTTATTTTTGGGAAATCGCAGCAAATATCGCACCCGAATCGCACAGGAAATCGCCTCTAGTTTACACTTGCGACAAAAGTTGCAAAAAAAGTTGGAGAGCGCGACAAAAATCGCGTCGAAAATCGCATGTGTAAACGGGCCTTAACAATGTTCTTAAGATACACCAAATTGCAGCAACGTTGTCATAGAATATACTTAATACCAAATAGGAATTAATTATCTTAATGATGTTACCAAGGGTATTTTTTCTCATACATGATCATTTAACAGATATTTCTTCCAAAAAAATTTCCATTACTGAAATAAATGAACCAATTTTTATCTCGGGAATTAGTACTGTTTTATTATTTTTTTATTTTTTATTTTTTAACAGGTTCTCATTTTTTTATTCCTCCGCGAATATCATTAAGGTATTTAATTCCAATTTGGTATCTTGTATTTTCTATGAAAACTTTAATTTCTGCAATTAGGTGCAAGTTGGAAAGTATTTCAGTAAATATTTCTGTAAATCATCTGATTGTTCTGGTTGACTTAAACAGTGAACAAAATAAAATTGTTTTGTTTTATAAACTCAATAATACGAACACTGATGGATAAAATAACATGATTTAAAGCAGTGTAATGGTGACAGTTAAGCAACGACCGCTTTATGCCCACTCCCCACGAGGCGTAGATTTTAGGACGTCCAATTACAGTTGAACCTCTCTAATAGGGACACCGAAGGGACAGAGCAAAGTGTCCTTATTAGAGAGGTTTCCGTATTATAGAAGTCACCACGATTACGTCACTTTTAAGACTCCACTGACAGTTTTCAGTAACTAAAAACAGGCCCACGCTCGTCTTTTAAAACAGATGAAAGCACGACGCCCCTTCGGCCAAGTGCTTTTATTGTTTCAAGGTGTTTGGATACCCCGATGAAACCCGAAGCACGAGTTTTTGATCTGGCTTCTCAAAGTATGCCATAATGCAGTTTCACAGGGTAGTGTGATATGGCTTTGTTTTTCCTGAGACAATGTGAATAATCTTAGGTTTTGTTTTGAATTCTATTTTGGGTGTTGGTGTGCTTTCATGCGCGTTTGAAGATGGCAGCGTCTGTTGAGGAGCACGTCGAAGGCCGTCAGTTTTCGAAAAGCCAAAAGTGGAGAAGAGGAATTGAAGTTGTTAGAAGAGAGTATTCCTAAGTCATCAGCTTACAAGACTAAATGGGCGATCAAAATGTTTCGTGAGTGGCAGATTAATCGCAAAGTTAAAGTTCCTGTACACTTGATCCGGGTGGAGCATTCAAATGTTATCAAGAATTGCACAAAGTCTAGCCATTGAAAGCAATAAATTGAAAAATTGAAATTGAAAATTGAGTTCAGAATTAGAAAGAATGGATGCCTGCTCGTTAAACTACTGGCTCAGCAAATTTGTCCAAGAGGTTGCGAATAATAAAGGGGAGATGTATCCAGCGAAGATCCTTTATGGCATTATCTGTGGAATTCGAAGGTATCTTGTTGAAACTGTGGGAAGCGAAGCGCTGAATCCACAACAAGCCGAGGATAAAAGGTAAATGGTAGAAACATTCTTTTATAAATAATACTGTTTGCGAAATCTTTCGTTTTACGTCGCTGTATCGACGCCGAGATGAAAGATACTACGAGGAAAGGTGTTGTTTATTTTTTAATTTAGATTCGCTGTCAAATTGTGAAATTAGCATTGTTGTTAACGGTGCAAAAATGAACTGTTGTTTTGTTTAATTTCTTTTGTTTTGATGCGCGAATCAAGATATCCAATGAGGAATCAGATGAAAACTACGTGTGGTTTGGATATGTGATCCAAAGCACACGTAGTTTTCATCTGGGTTTTCATTGGGTATCAAAACTCATGCACGTGACGAATTTAGCCATTTTTATTGGCTGAATAACTCGTGAATTATTAATGAGTTTTAGAATCACTGTTCCGAAACGAAACGAACTACGACGCAATGCTGCACGTTAAAAAGTAATTTAAAGTACCATTCTGAAAACGTCTTTTGATATTTGTTTGTAACCACAAACAAGAAATTGTATTACATACACAAACTTACATCACCTGATAACTGGAGTGTCCGTAATATTTAATACACGAATTTGCTCTCTGTGGCTGAGATTTACTCTCCGTTGTCCGAATTAGAGAGGATTCGTATTAAATAGGTTTTTTTTAAAAGAAAATATGTGAGAACTTTGTCGGGACATAGGAAACGAAACGAAATATGGCGACAATTAACGGCAGTCAACGAGAACTCACGAAAGTTGACGACAATAAACGAAAGTCGACGAGAACGAACGAACATTGACAACAATTAACAAAAGTCGACGAGAACATGGGCAAAGTCAAGAAAGCTTCATTCACGCAGAAAAGCAGAGAAATAAAGAATACATCCTGGATACACGCTTCACGAGAAGCGTCAGACAAAGGAAGGAAATAGGACACGTCTGCGTGCATTCAACATCATACCAACATCATTCAACATCATGCCAACATCATTCAACATCATACCAACGTCATTCAACATCAAACCAACATCATTCAACATCATACCGTGCTGTAATCATGAAAATGTGTGTGTACAAAAGGTTGAATGTGAATATACGAAAATCATATATTTGAACTGCGGATAAACATGAGTGAAATTTGTGATCCTCGCAGTGTGCTCTCAACTTAAGCAGTTGAAAAAGCAACCTGAAAAAAATTCAGGCTTGAACGGGATTCGAACCCATGACCTTGCGATATCGGTGCAATGCTCTGTCCACTGAGCTGTCAAGCCACATGGATAGATGGTCAATCGTGAGTTCGTAATATACCCGATGATAGTGAGTACTGCTTAAGTTGAGAGCACACTGCGAGGATCACAAATTTCACTCATGTTTATCCGCAGTTCAAATATATGATTTTCATATATTCACATTCATATGTGTTCACTATGTACAAAAGATTGTAGAACACGAGTTATAACTTGCACCAGTCTCACCGACACTCCTTATTGAGTTATGGAAATCTGACGGCCTCTTTCAGATGATAGATATACAAACCAATGGGAGAAAGAGTGGGATGTGGCGGGAAGAAAAAATTATCTGAAGGAGGTATCATGGAGCGGAGAACGGGTAAGAAGTAACACATCGACGCCATAGCCATGTTAAACTTCAGATCAAAAGATTTGAAGAACATTTTATTGGCCCATTTCACACTAGAAGACGGACAAATCGTCTGGACGGACAAGTCGTCCGACGATTTGTTCGTGTAATGTGGATTCTAGACGGAAAACTCACCTTGTGTTGGTCATCGTAAATTCATATCTGAACGAACAAACAGACGATTTTGAAAGCAAGGAGCCTGGCACTAACAGGCTTGGTTACCTTGCTTTCCATCCGCCATTTTGATTTTCCCATAGACCATCACTCCTTTTACTAGTTCCATTCCCCTTAGCGAGTACTGGGACCGAGATACAACCATTTGTTCGTCTGGTGTGAATTTAAGTCGGACTTCGGACGACTTATCCGTCTAGACGAACAAATCGTCCTCGAAAAATCGTCTTAATAGACGGCCAAATCGACGGACAAAATCAGACGACTTTTACGTCCAAAATTTTGTTCGTCCCGTTTTCTCACTAAGATGACTTGTCCGTCTGAGACGACTTGTCCGTCCAGACGATTTGTCCGTCTCTAGTGTGAAAACGGCCATTGATTAGTTTTTAAATAGCCGCTTTCCTAACAAAAGTGTTACTTCTGTGAGTAAAATGAGCATATTTAAGACATTGCTTTGATCATCGCATCAACTAACATCTAGTGAAGCAAACAGGATGAAACATTCAAGGAACTTATTTTTATGGCACATGCATAATGTATAGCAAAAATATTGTTTCAATTTGCCAGGAAAACATGCACTGGTATCGACGAATTAACAGAAAGTAGTGCGAAGTTTCCAATGGAAACTATTCAACCCAATTTTATTCGAAAACGCTCTCATAGAATTTTTTCAAACTTTGCAGTCTTGAAGACCTACATCTAGACCATAAGAGGCATGCAGTCGTTTTACAAGTTTAGGTCTAGATGTTGAGAAAACTATTAATATGCAAAAAAACATGACGTCATCAGATCGTTGTTATGGTAACACTGATGTCAATCAAATCTACATTTTTGGAAAGCTCATTTCATCCTAAGTATATGTGTGAAACAACTTGCCTGACCGAGCTCAGACAGCTGTGAAGTATCAGCCGTTCAAAGTTGGGAAGTTGAGTCCCCAAAAATCCCAGTCGAGCCACCTTAAACTGTCTGATAATGCGAAGTTTTTATCAATTTTCGTAAATGTTCGAAAATTCTCCGAATATTGTCCGAAGGTCTTAAAAACGGCTGCGGTAATTTTCCGAAATTGTCCGAACTTTGCAAAATGGTTTAGAAGATTTCCGAAGATGTTTCGAATTCTATGTATTCTAATATTAAACAAATTAACTGGGGATAAAATAACATGAAATGTAAAGGGTATACGTGATATTTGACTGCTTTTACACATGTAAAGGCAGGATTTCTCTATTTAGCGCAATAAATCACTGTCCAAGCCAATAAATCCCGTAAACATAAGCTTCAGGGATCCGACATTAACCACCTTTATTATTCGACAAAGCATTTTGGAGCGCAAATACGCATCAAAACAAATGCAATTATGACACGTTATTACACTCTTCTGACCGCGCGCAAGGAAAAACACTTTCAAAAACTCGGATTTATGAGAAATTGACTGTCGTATAATAAACAGTTTATTTCAGCGAAAAGTTGTGTAACACGGCTGAGTACGTCTACGAGTCTTTTTTTTTTTTGGCGAATTAATCCCTATATATTCACCAGCCGGTTATTTGAAATAGAGTTTTTCTGTATCCTCTGTTTTTTATTGAAAAAAACAGAGCCTTTGTTTCTAACATGCAGATGTGTGTGGATATATGCAAATTAGTCATAGCTGATCTCAAATGTGTATTGCACGTGCATTTTTAAGATTCAAAAAATGATTCAAAACAGCTAACACTGTCGCAACGTGGACGTCGACATGGAACCGGACGGAGATGAAATGTTTGATCTCGATTTTAGATCAAGTAAGAGCTTATAAATTGCAAAACATATATAAATACTGTTTTCTGATTTTTTTTTTTTTTTAATTTTCTTATAAGTGCGTCATAACGGAATATGTTCAATATCATTTATGTTTCGATTTCAGAAAAGCCGAGAAAATCAGGCAAAGAGAGAAAGCCAAGAAATAACGCTATCACTAAGGAAGAAGGGCTTTTGTATCGAAAAGGAATGACCAAAAAAGACAACGACTGGAAAGATTTTATGAAGTTTTGTTTTGATGAACACAGATATTTTAAGCTCTGACCTTAGGGAAAACTATGAGGCGGCTTTGCAACAAATTATCAACAAAGAGGCGGTGAAGCCCATCCGTAATCGCTTAAGGCTGGTTCTCATATAATCGTCTCCCGGGCGGTCGTCCCGGTCGTCTGAGTCGTTTTTTTTTTTTTTTTTTTTGCAAGAGACTCAGACGATCGGGACGACTCAAGCGATTTGGGTTCTCATATGATCGTCCCGATCGTCCCGAACGTCAATAGCGCGGTCGTAAACTGGATCCGACAACATGTTTTGGGCGCGAGAATCGTAAATAAAAAGGAGGCTGTTAAAGCAGAGTTAAACTCCGAAGTTGTCACCATTTTGGAACTGGTAAAGCTATGAATACTGGGAAGTAATGTGTATTCTGGGGTAGATTTGGGCCCCGATTTTTCACGATCGTCCCAGTTGTCCGGATAGAACACAGCTCTATATCCAAGCGACCACGATCGTCCCAGTCGTCCGGGTCGTTTGCGATCGTCCCGGGTCGTCTCAAAAGTGTTCTCATATAATCGTCCCGGTCGTCCGTGCACTTTTTGAAACGATATTCTGGATATTAGCTTCGAACATAATGCTCATGCATAATAGGCAGTATTGTGTATAGATTTTCACACACTGTACTCGCAGATACACCAAAAATTGAACCAAGGTTGCATAATGTTAACTATTGTCGCAACCAAATGAACGTCATAAGTACTCTGTAATGGACTCAATCTGAGACTCAAAGTGCGTTGGGGCGAGTTCGACCCACTCAACGACGAGGATGCCAGCAATTTCGTACTCGCATATTTATGTCATGCCCAATTCGTTCAACAACATTCGGAATACTTCTAGGCGTCTCACCAGTAAGCAGCCAGAAGTATTCAGGATTAATGGCTAGCTTATTCCATACACTTGGCCATGGATTAGAATGGATCAATCCACGATTACTGTTGTAATGACGCCGAAGGATAACATTCGGAGGAACATTAAGACCTCGTAACAAAACCTCAAAACACTCCATAAAAGTCATAAGGGCCTGAAATGGAAAAGGCGGAGGAATTCGAGAATTTCTACTAGTTTGAAGCATCTGTAGATGTTCTATTAAAAATAACAGCACGCTGTTGATGAAGCATGGAAACGGTGGGACCATACTGTTTTCGTTGGGTCACAGAAACAAATGACACGTTGCATTTTTTGCATTAATGAAACTCTATTCAAAATATGGTAATTACACAAACCTCTGTGAAACAGAGGCCTGTGAAAAACAGAGGATACAGAAAAACTCTAATGAATGAGTGTTTACAAAGTCCAGTTTACGTTAAGGGCGGCATTCCATAGAAACATGAACACATTATACAAACTTCCATATATAATCAAACATTCATCATTCATAAAGTAGCACGAAAAGCAATTAAAAATACTTTTAAAAAGTTTGTTTTCACGTTTACTTTGAATTAAGCCAATTTAACGACATGAATTTAAAGAACAGAATATAATTACAATGTTTATCATGACCCGGGCGTTCCCCGCGCGCGTTCTTTTCACAACTATTTAGAAAAATACCCGGGCCTAAAAATGCCACACGGCCAGGAGCCCAGCTACAAATCGTACGGCCTCGCGTGTTAAAATTTAAAACAATCTTGTCTCCAAATTGGTCGTGTGATAAAATGACGTTATGCCAAAAATTTTCCCATCCGGCCCCATTCCATCAGTTAATAAGTCAGTACATGTTATTTTAAACGCATCATTTTGGTACAAAGCGAAATGTATGCGTCCTCTTTAGCTTCAGACAGTTTGTAAGTGAATAACATCAAGACCACGATACATTTATTTATGTGTTAGAGCAGTTTTCAATTGAGCCAAAGTAATTACTCTGACCAATCACAGCAGTCGTAAACAATCCAGTGAACCAATCAGAGCTCGAAGCAATTACATGTCGGCGGCGCCAAGCGCGGGAAAACGCGTGCGAGCAAGTCACTATTGCTTTTGGTTTTACTTCTGATTGGTCGAGAAAGTGGCGCGAAATTTTTTAGCCAATCACAAAGCGTAGCAATGCAAAACCAAGTTTTACTTACTTGTTATTAACCGAGCGCGAGGTCCACTGGAAGAATATCGCCCGAGGTCTTTCTGGTACGGACCTCGCTTTACACTCGGAAAGACTTTTTTAAAAGCTTTTATGAATGGAAACTGAGAACAGTAGCAAAATGAGCGACGAAGGACAATCGGAGAGTGAGTTTTATTATCCAGAAGAAACAGCCGAAGGACTGAAATGACAAACAAGATGCACGAGATGAAGAACATTTAGAAATTGATTTTTGTTATCGCCATTCATCTCCGTCCGCCACGGTTTTCGCTTAATTAGTTTCCGTCAGTATAGTAAACTGTTAGGGGACAGCTATATAATCAACTTCTTATTAACAGTTCTCTCTCGCTAGCTCGGGACTACGCTGCTGGGGAAAATATCGCCCTCGGTCTTTCCGTACCAGAGAGACCTGTCCTCTCCCATGGGTTATTACCAGGCATTTCGTTAGTATCATCCTGCGCATGCGCGGGCAATTATAAGGTTACAACGGTTGCCACAAATTAAGCTTGAATTTCAATTCCGCTTTTTGTGGTTTACTTTTGCCTCTGTGTGGTCTCTTAATAGCTGGTTGTTTGTATTTCAAAATACTAATAAAAAGAAGTCGTAGCAAACGTATTTAATTAGGTTGCGTTGAAGACTGTACTTTCTTAATTCAGCGGCTTGTATCCATGATCGAAATATTCGTGTATGCACATACAATTTCGATAGTCGATTGTACAATTTATAACAAATCATGTTTAAGAACCGAGAAACAGGTTAAGTGGAAAAAGCAGCAAAGAATCGTTCCTTAGCTACCCAAGCACCGATGAAAATATGCAATTTCCATAAATTTTATGCTTAAATTACCTTTAGCCGATTTCATTTTGCTTTGTTTGATCAAGTGATAGATGTGAAATTTCTCTACATATATATTCTGCCTGGAGCTTAACTGATGTTTTGCGACCATTTCTCAGAAGAAATATATCACTTCAATAATAGGCATTCGGCACTTATAGCAGTACATTATAGTACATTGCAAAGTAATTCATGACATTCATTAAGTGCATGAATTGAATTCAAAGTGGACCGTGCTAAGAAGCGCATATACTTCGAACTTGGGATACTAAAAGAACCGGTAAGTATTTCTGTTGTTTTCATGCCAGCCTTTTCTAGTAAGTAATTTTTAGATTCTCTTAATATTCTGGCCCTCGGCAAAAAAAAGTATAAGCTCTATCATCCGTATTTGTTATTAAGAAAAAACTTTAAGAACAGTAATGTAACGGGCAGAAAACCAATATGTTTTTGACCGACCAAAAAAAAAACCGACCAAAATTATAGTATTACGTTAATTTACCGACTATGATTCCTAGGTCTACTCTTCCTCTAAAAGATGTTCAATCCAGGCGCGGAAGACGCGAGTAAGCGCAAAGCATGTCGCAAACCGCTGGAGAGGGACAGGAGACGAGAGATTCCCTTTTGACCTTCTCACCGTCCTCCCAAGAGAGAAAAGCATATTTTCTAATAACTTTCCGAGCCAACGAAATTTTAATACAACAGGATACAATTATCATAATTTTAAACGTCCTCGAAATTTCGCCTAGGTAAATAAACTGGCGCCTGCTACGCATGCAATACAGGGGCGCCGGTTCATTTCATATTATGTGAAATTTCCTTATAAGGAAAAGGGAATACGCAAAATATTTGAGCGTATTACACAGTAGATTGTCGTATTACACCTTAATGTTCCGACCTGAAGACACAGAAGCTATAATAAAAGGAATTTCAGTCGAATAATAAATCCCTTATTTGATGGTGCGGACATTTTACTCATTGTTCGCATTTTTTCTCGCACCTACGTGGCTTGAAAAAATACTACGCAACTCGTAAAATATCCACGCGTATTATCTCTTTACGTTTACTTGGAAGTAGACAGTTTGTCTCCATCGCTTTATCTTCAACATGTTTAAGCTAACAGTCATAAATGTATGTGGAGTTAAGAATGCAGCTTTCTCAAAATCTAAGTATTTTTCTCCAAAACGAAGTCGGTGACTTGCAATTGTGTTTATTTTGCATTTCTAATTCAAGGGTGATTCATAATCTAGACGTGGCAAAAAAAAAGTTTGTGTTGTAGAAGATTGTCGCGCGAACATCCTTAAAGTTTCCAAGCCTGCTACTATGAAGAGCACAAGTCCCACGTGTAGTCCGAATCACTAGTTTTGAGGGATGAAAGTTGCATTAAAACACGCAGCGGATCCTCTTGATTCCTCTAGATATTGAATACGTTGTTCTGCTTTTTAAGAGAATTGGGTTATTTGATGATTTTGGTGATGTCATTACCCAAGCTTACCCAATTATGGGCCCATGATTCTTTTTGGAAAAAAAGCGGATCTATTATTCCCTATGAAATTCCGAATAATGTGTATGGGCTTCAGTTTACAATGCGCCGAGTCTCTCCACTAAACGTCTATATTTGGTATACTGTTTTCTTTGTATAACGTCTCTTGTGGGAATAAATAATTAATCATTTAACTCTCACGGTTCTAAAAATCAAAATTCCGGAAAAATTCCAAATATCATCTATTATAAAATATTGAAAAAGAAAATATGGTAACATGCAAAAGTACTACCGAAGAGGTTTCATTCGAATGGTTACACCATAGGATTTCGTCCACAGACTAAAAGGTTGGAACAAATGGTACCATGTAAAAGTACTGCTGAATAGGTTTCATTTGAATGGTCACGCTATATGATTTCGTAGACAGACTCAAAAGTTAGAACAAATGGTACCATGTAAAAGTATTGCCGAAGAGGTTTCATTCGAATGGTCACAGTCCATAGGATTTCATCAACAGACTAAAAAGTTAGAACTGTACTACATGTTTCCATCATTGTCTTTGGGATTGGAACGGTCAGGAGACAAATTGAGAAATCTCCATGGAATTATTTTTATAAGCAGAAACTCTCAGAGCTATGTTAGAGCTGTTTCGATATATCTAGCGTTAACTAAAACTTTGCGTTTACTTTTCAATGAATAAAATTAACAAGAATATCTATTTTGTTTTGTTGCAGAACTTTTCAATCGATTCATCAAAAAATGCCATATTTTCGAATCAGTCCACGTTTGCTATTCACAGTGGTTATTTTTGCTGCGGCCATTTTATCAGCTGCTTTGTTGTATGTAACACACCAACGAAAATTCCCTATATATGATCCCACGAAAAGTATTGAAAACTCACCGTTGATGAACTCGCTTGGCGATATCACAGACAGTTCATCCATCGAAGAAGATGTTTTAAGCTTAATGTCGGATAATCCGACCAAACGCTCAGATTCGTCCGAACGCAGGCGAAGTTTGCTAATCTTCGGGGCTGATCGGTCGGGAACGACGTTTATCAGCCGAATGTTTAGCGAAGATCCTCAAGTTTTCATGATATACGAGCCACTGTGGGTCACGAAGAGATGGAGAAAGGCTCAACCGAGCGAAGACTGGACACGGAGCGAGCTCGAGCTATTGAATGGAATTTTGAGCTGTAATTTTGCAAATTTTCCAATGGCTACGAAGTTTCTTGCTCACACATCACGAAACTGGGCGGCCGCTCCTTTCAAGAATCCGTTCGAGTCTACAAACTTCTGCAACATCTCAGGAAGGGGGAAAAAATCGTGCCCAGATCTCTCCCTAGTGCCGAAGTTCGCCTCGGAGACCTGTGCCTCACGATACAAACACAGCGTTACCAAGGTAGCTCAAGTGCGAGTACCTGGCTTAAAGCTATCGAGTGTTGTCCCGCAAGTTTTCATTGAAAACCCGGAGACAGATATCAAGGTCATTCAGATACTTCGAGATCCGCGTGGAAGCCTGGACTCACGGATTAAGTTGGGTTGGATACCCAAGCACACGGCCCCAGGATTTGTTCATCATGTGAAATTCCCATGCATGAGAACATCAGAGAACGTCAAATATGGGAGAAACCTAACAAAGGAGTACCAAAACAGGTACATGGAAGTATATTACCGAGATATAGCTATGTTTCCAGTGAAGACGGCGCTGAAAATTTACAAATTTGCCGGCTTTGAGATCTCGGAAGATTTGGTAAAATGGATCGTTTTCAACACGAGCCCAAGTGAACAGGCGCTTGCTAAAGAAGCAGGCAAAACATTTTCCTCCGTTCGCAATTCATCCGCTAATGTAGAAAAATGGCGAAGCGCTCCAGAGGAACAAAATCGAATAATTGAACGAGAATGCAGTGAATTAATGCAGCTAATAGGAATTGATAAAAACTAAAACATTAATTCAACTGAAAAAGCGTTCACACATATTTGTATGTGATTTCTTTAGGGTGCGTTCGATTGAATATATTCCAAAATAGGAATATGCAGCATGGTTACAAAAAAATCGAGAATTTAGGGATTTGGGAGCCATAAAATCTAAACATTTGCTATTGTTGTATTGTCGTACTAATTTGACAAATTAATACTGCAAGTCTGCCTAAACGAACAACTTCCATTATTCTTATTACGGAATGCGGTGAATGGGACACGCCCTCAGATTCAATATACACTGTAGCTCAGCTGGATTTCCAGGGTCGCGTAATTTTTACTGCATTTACGTTGAACCGTGCTTAACATTTTTACTTTTACACATTCCAAGCTGGTAATACACCATCTCTGATTTTATTCACGCACGTAAAACGCACGTAAAATTAACGCGACACTGGAAATCTACCTTCAGCTTGGCCTTTACGCATAAGCGATTGAAAACGCACAGAAAACAGACATTTTAAAAACGCTGTCCAAAATTTATATATTTTCGAAAACGGAGATCTCTCGTTTATGTGTGGACGACTAAACCGGAGAGCCCAGACGGACAGATAGGTATATCTGCCTCTAGCAAGGCGTAAGGAATGAACAAAATGTACAAAAGTTAAGTTTCGATCGTAGTAGCACTTAAGAACCATTTTCATTTTTGATGCGGCACTTTGAGTCACCGTTGAAGCTCTTTCTCCTGGATCCGCCATGCTAAGTTTAATAAAGGTCATTGAAGACACTTGAGGTGTAGCCTGCGAGCAGGCTCACTTGTTTGGGGTATCGCGCGAGTATCTTGGCGGCGGGAAGAATGGTCTACTTTTCCCGCTCGTAATTCACAGCTTCGCCGCTCGCATAGCACTCGCGCACAAAACCCAAATAGTAGAGCCTGCTCGTAGGCTACTTGAGATGATCGCTTATGGTAAACCGAAGACATGCAAATGTTTTTTTAAAAGTTGGCACAAGCAAAATCCAACGCATTGATAAAAGGGGTTAGTTTAAAGGGGACGTACGAACCACGGGGATTTAGTGTCATTTCAAAAACCAAAACATATTTTCGTATTAACAGAAATTGAAAATAATGGTTCAGTTTTGTCATAAATTACTAACCTAATGTACTAAAACTGTCATAAATTACTAACCTAATGTACTAAAACTGTCATAAATTACTAACGTTACGTACTAAAATTGTCATAAATTACTAACCTAATGTACTAAAACTATCATAAATTAGTAACCTAATGTACTAAAACTGTCATAAATTACTAACCTAATGTACTAAAACTGTCTTTAGTCGTGGGCGGACTGGGTCGCTATGCAGTACAACTTGAAAAAAGTTAAGGCGGGACTCATCCAGAACGCCATTTTACCGCCACTTAACATGGCTTCTGAATGGAAATATCTTGTTCACGTTGCAAGCAATCCAAAAACTCTATGCTCATCTCATGAACCTATGTTTTGGAGTGTTTTATAACTTTTTGGGTGATTTTTGGGTATGTTAGAGAGGAAATAGTTTTTCTCAAAGGATTTGTTAATAAAATTCAAACTAATAAGAAATATCGAAGATTTAATGAAGTTTTAAAATTAGAATTTGTAGTTAATAATTACAGATGGACACCAAAATAGTCCACTAGCAACTTTGGGTGCTCTTGCGTGGGTATCAACTGTCTGTTAGTGTCCCAAAAATAATTTTCTTTCTTCTATCCCTTCTTTAAACCTCTTAAAATTTCATTCAAGTTTAGGTTAACTCCTGCCTTAACCTAATTTTGTTCAAGTTCTTACATTTGCGCTTCTAAAATGGGCTGCAACAGACCATGACTTATTCCCGTTTAAAGAAGTTGTTGATTACTTTCTTACGGTGTTTTAGTAATATTTTTTAGTAAATAAGTGATGACATTGTAGCATGGTTTGACAAAAAATGGTTAAAATCCTTGTGACACTGCCGCTTTAATTAAAAAATAAATAAGTAGTATGATATTTTTCTTATTCTAAAAACAGTTTCCTTTCTGTCTGATACTCAACATAAAATGATACTCAAAACGTCACCTTTGAATGTAAAAACCGTTACTTTCTTTATTGCCAGTAAAGAAAGAAACGGCGCAGAATGCTTGGACATCATTACTTATTCGTAATCGGCGAAGCGGCAAATTTGAATGCGAGTGAGCTTTGAAAAGCCCGGAATAAGAGAAGAAAGGGACCAAATTGGCCAAGTGGCGTTCATAAAACTTGCATTCCTGATTTTAAGAAAAAGGATTTTAAAAACGCACGCGCGGCTTTTTGAAGAGGAGTGTTGTATCTAAAATTTAAGCCTAAAACGAAGACGATCGACAAAGCATAACGACTTGGATTTTACGCTTAAAAATACCGAAAACCCGGGCATTTTTGTATGAAGTCCGTTTTCTAAAGCTATTTGCTGAACATTTACACTGCTTAAGGAAAACCTACGCACGGCAAATTGAAGATAAAGATTTTCTTGAATAGAATCCGTTTAAATTTTCAAATTTGGTGATCAGGAACCACTTGGATTTTCAGTTTGAAAACTGCTAGTTGGAGTTGCATTTGAAAATGGCGCGTTTGAGCGAGCGAGCTATTGTTTTAAGCCCGGAAGCGTATAACAAAGACAAGACAAGACAAAAGTTTATTAGCATTCCCATATACATACATGGTATTGCCTATTACACTAACAGATTAAACTAGAATACATTGATTGCAGTCCTTGCTAACAGAGTGTTTCGTCTCTCTGAAGCTTCATATATAAAGTGACCCACCTGTTTACATATGAAGGGGTCAACATTATTAAAAAAGAAATTAATTCTATCTGTATTTTGTAGGTTCAAAAAACTTTTACAATATTTGCTAATTTCATTGAATAGTGAATTTCTTAGGTCAGAATATGAAACACAGTCGAAAAAGAAATGAATTTCGTCTTCAACGTCATTTGATAAGCAGCATTCGCAGTGCCTCAAATCTCTTGGAATTTTTGGTTTTGCATGTCTACCCGTTTCAACACGTAGGCAATGATTTCCTGTTCGAAACTTAGCTAGTGTTCGTCTGTGTTTCATATTTTTTATTACGTCATAACAGTTACTAGAACTTCCTGTGTCACTTGTGAATTTAGAATAAAAATTAAGCTTGATGTTTAGTTGAACAAGCTTCATCTGATGTACCTTAGATTCTGATTCTATTTTCTTAATAATTCTATTTAAGAAATTTTTTATGGATTTCTGACTATTCTCCTCGAAAAGAGAATTTGTATCTGATATACCTTGGAAAGTTTCTAAAATTTTGTTTATTGAGGTCATAAAACTCGGATTGTCGTGCAATGCAAGGGTATTTGATATGGATAGACACTGTTTTGCAATACTTTCCATGGGACGGTCTCGAAGATGCATCCAGAATCGAAGCATATTTCGGTAGATTAGTGATTTCAAAGAAATTCTCCCAACTTCGTTCCGAGCAGCTACATTGGGTGCTCGTTTATTGAGACCAAGATTGAATTTAAAGAATTGTGAATGGAGCCTCTCAACTGGGTCTTTTTCCCATTTTTCAAAATTAAGTGAGTCATAAGCTCCCCATATTTCAGAGTTATATAGTAATATAGGTGAAAAAAGAGCATCAAATAGTCTATTACAAATTCTGATAGGCAGCTTAGAAAAATCCAAAAAACGTTTTGTCGCAAAGATCGAACGTCTTGTTTTATCAACAGATTTCAATTTAGAGTATGAAAAACTGCCATTACTAGAAATAGTGGAGCCCAGATATGTATAGTCTTGTACTATATCAATCTGTGAATCATTTAAGATAAATGAATAATTCTGTAAAGTTGACTTTCTAGTTTTCTTTTGAAAAATGACAACTTTGGTTTTTTTTGTATTTACTGACATCATCCAATCTTTACAGAATTGTTGCATAGAGTTAATACATCTTTGGAGACAAAGAATAACAATAACAATAACAATAACAATGGTTGTCAAGACTAATACAATACCCATATATACAATACCCATTCAAGAAAACCACTCGGTTGTGAAATAGTTCACAAGTTCACAATTGCCGCGAGATTTAAAACTGATCGCAGCAGTGCACCGGCTGATTCAATCAAAACTGCCGACCAGATCGCGCAATGAATACGGAAATCGAAAATGTCAGTTATCGGTAGCTCTTCTCAGAGCTCTTCGACAACCCGATCCATCCGTTACTAGTTAATATGGTACCTCCTTTCGTCAATGGAAACAACCCGATGTTCCACCTTCAACTAAACGGTGAAGCAGTCTGGAAATGGAGAGAAATGTATGCGTACCCGCGGACAGTGTTTGACCTTCTCCAACAGAGCATTTTGCCTCTTGGATACGAGTTAACGGCGTCTGCCCGAGCACGCGTTGGGAACGCATTTGCAGAGAGCATCAGGCGATTTTGGCGGAAGATCCGTGCGACCGAGGGCAGTAAAAAGAGGAACGGATCAAGGCAGAGACTTGGGTCAAACTGGCCATCAAACCCGAGGAAATCGAGCGCACTCCTGACGATGTGTTAGCGCAGCTTACCAAAGAAAACGGCAACCTTCGCGCGACGGTGGATGAAAAGGCGGCAGATATATACGAGGAGATGCGAAAGAAACTCGTACGCACTGGCAAGGGCTTCACGGACGTAGGAAAGAAACAACAACACAGACATTTAGCACAACTACAGTAAGTCGACTTTAATATTACAACGGTAACTAGTGTAAACAGTTTGTGGGGTCGTGTTCCTAGCTACAAATTAAAAACATTTCTATATACATTAAAATTAATAATAATTATATACACGAGTGTTCACATTAGTAAAACGTAAAATCCGTTACGTTCCTACTTTGCGTTTGAATCGAGGTTGCATTGAAGTCCAGTTGTCTAATAAAATCGTCCTTTCTAGCTCTGGCATAAAATTGCTTAAAATTGTTTGTGTGGTACCTGGATGCAACCCCTGATGCAATGTTCCAAAGTACAACACCTCGATAGTTGATCGAGTATTTCATATAATACGAACAATAATCGTGGAGTTTCGATCTTGTTTTAATGATTAGCTAACCCGTTCAACTGACTGAAAAGGGGCACCTGCGTATGTCGCTTTGTGCTTGCGCTTATTCATAAAGTATGTGAACGTAATAAATTAGTTATTCATAATGTGAACGTAATTTCTGTTAACTAAACCCACTTAAAATATGATAGGAATATATTCATAAACAATAATCATTAGTATAGACGTTACCAAATCCGCGGATAGTGTTTTTAACGTGCTCTGACTAGACTTCTTGCAGTCTCTCTCTAGTTAGTCGAGCGGGCGAGCAGATACGGGATCGGCAATCGACCGAGCGGCGAGCGAGAGAAAGTAACGCGAACCGACGGGGCGCTTCCCCTCGGCTCGTTCGATCGCTCCAGTCTCGCCGAGCTCTTTTTTCGTGATTCGCTCGCACGCTTGGTTGACTGAGAAGGGACAACTAACAATTTATGCTCTGACTGGCTACGGGATAATATTTGCTGTTTTTTTTTTTACGAAATGTTCTGCTTAACGCGCATTCAGAATAATTCATGCAAGTGTTATAGCTCCGTCAATTCCAAGGCCGCTGACAAATGCCCCCCCCCCGGGGGGCATTTGGGGGGCATTTGTCAGGCATTTGCCTTTTTTTTCTTTTAAATAACGTTGCAAATGCCCCACGGTGGGGTAAGCTTATACGTACAAATCCCCACGGTGGGGCATCTGGAAGAGTGCAAATTCCCGACCCATGGGACAAGATGAAAATTTTATTTTAATGATTATTGATGGAAGCAATAATTGTTCAAAATAAATGGATCTTCATTCATGCTAGGAATTATTTCGTTTTACCTCAGTATTACTTATACCCGCTCCCTCATTCGTTCCAAATATTTGTGTTGTGTTTCTGCAAAACTTTTGACTCTAATAATTTCCTGTCGATTCTCGTTGTTAATGTTGTTAATTTTTATTAAAATTATGCTTACGTTCAGTTAAGGTCGCCGTTGATTGCAATGCTTTTTCATGTAAGTTGCCATTGAATTTTTAAATAGCCAGATTCTTCTGTTGCGACATATCCTGATGGAAAGACACCACGACCACGAAAATTGGCAAATACAACGTCAACAAAAATTGGATCAAGATAGATTCAGGTTTACCATAGAAGTTCCTGTCAAACAAAACAACAACAATTGATGTCGTGTTTTCGTATTACATTAAACGGCGATATTATAATTGGTTGCTAACTATAGTTTTTAAGCAGATGAAACCAGCTGTCTACGGGCCAATTTTTTTGTCCTCTGTGAACAGGAACGTTTTGTCCGTGAGGTTATCTTTATAAAGACTACAGACTTTTCTTATCCTCAAAAAAAGGAAGAAAGGTACTTGTTTATTTTATAGAAGCGTGATGTTAAATGCAGTTTAATTTGTGCCCTTTAACTGGTTCGGAAGGGTTCAATTTCTTGGGCTTTCAAACATTTGAAACGTACATCCTAGACATTTGTTCATACAAAAACTTAGAGTTGATGCACCGTAGACCAACTTCAAACTTCGTTTTTTTTTAGATTAAACCAAGCATTTGGAGTGCTTTCAGTATCGTTCTTCCGACGAGGTAGGTATGTTGATGTTAATAGGTCAAAAGAATACATTGAGAGGAAAGAGTGAAAATTCTCGCTGTCAAATGATAACGTCTGCTTAATTTGTTTAATACCGTTTTACTCATCAAGGATTTAGTATATGCATTACAGAACCGGGGATTAAGAAAGAGAAAACATAAGATTTAGGGTGTAGAAGTGAGTGTGCTGTTCTCGTTTTCTCGTTCAGTATTGGTATAAAGTAATGACAGTAATCTAATCTGACTTGCGATTGTATTCGTTACTTATTCAAAAAAAAAACAATTTCATATGGACACTTCTATTTCCCTACCATTCTGCCTTTGGGTAAAGATCATCTGGGTTTTCTAATTTTCCTTTTAGATCTTCGCCAAATCAAGTGATAAAATTTAAGTGCACGCTGCTTTGCGTCTGTTTGCAAATTTTTCTGTTAACTTCTTTACCAATAGCTCCCTCTGGCTAAAAAGATCACCCGGCTTAACAATTTTGTGTGCCATGTTTTCCGAACGTTAAGGGCACTGAAGACAAATATACACGCTCTCTTAATTGATATGGCCATCGCAAATGATAAAATGTTTGTAATTCGTTTCCCATTGTCCTCCCTCTGGTGAAAGTGTGGCAGGGGAAGTATGTAATGTTGAAAGATATAAGTCCACAAACAATTCAGATTTAATATACAGGCCAGTAAAGGGTATAGCGATGTCTATTTAAAGAAAATGAAGTCTTGATCACATTGCTTTTTATAAAAGAAAGAAATATGTGCTTATGAATAAGTTAAAGATAATATTTTGCGTGTCAGACAGTGCATCTGGAATATTTTTCTACTTTTCCAAACAAATGGGCCGATTGGGCAACGGGAAACGAAAAAAAAATAATATTTGGGATGGCCTAAAAAATACCAGGTTTTGGTTATTTCCCTGTTACGTTGAAAAGTCCTATTGAGTGAATGATATTTCACATGCACGCCGGTTTTTTTTCCATTTTGGTCAGTTGAAAATAATGATTAAACAAAATAGAAACAACATGCATAACTATCTACTCAACTTTTTTTCTCGTTCTGGATTAAAGGCTTATCTAGGATTGTATACATCGTTTGCTATAATTGTTTTTTGTTAAATTTCTAGTCACTGCAATAATTACACAACTCTGTAAAACGTTTTGCCCGACAGAAGCTGTTCTATATTTCTGACGGTCGGCAAGCAGAATAACTGAATCTTTGATTTTATTTACAGCATCTGGATCCAGCTGACTCAAGCCACGTACAACTCTTTCTTGGTGAGTCTTTTGTGAAAGTTGTCATTAATTATTCATCATAAGAGGACAGTGTCGTGCGTGGCATGAAAATACAGTGTTGCATTACCAAATGACAACAGTAGATAACGGCTCAAGCTTCAACCACAAAAATTGTCAAAGGCCCTACCATTTCTCCTTGAAAAAAAAAAAGGTCTATATTTTCGTTCCCATAGCCTGTCTTCCCTTTTAAGCCTGTGGGGTCTGAGCACGTAAGGCGCGTTGTAAAAGAGAATGATTTCTGTTTAGTTATCGCCATGTCGCTCGTGCTTCGGATTTCGTTTCTGGTCGTGAGCGCTTCGCGCTTATTTGAAGGGCGCAAGGACCTGCGAGTAAGGAGGCTAATAACGATTGTTATTTGCGTCATTTACATGCACCTTTTATTTAAAGTTTACATCATAAACAAAGACACAAACTGGAAACAAATGAAAAGAATGGAAACAGTCGTTAAAAAAAAGTTGCAAAGTTTACAGACATTAGCAGAGCAGCTCTTTTCACACTATATATTAAACGTTTTAAAATATACATGTAATAATTCAACGCATTGTAATTATATTGTCAAAAGATCCACTGCGTTTCACAGAAAATTTACAGATTTCTGCATTTTTGAAAGAACGCAAATTAATGTATTTTCAGTATTCAACGTATCCGCATTATATTTTCAGCGGTTGGAACCTGGCGTTTTTCATTAAATTCAGTCAAATGTTACGTTTGTCAGATAAACAAATGTGTTCTAATCCTCGGTTTATCAAAATAAATTCCATGTTCAATACTTAACGTATTTCTCTTATATTACCCACAGCTTTTACCTGTCGAGAATAATAAATGTTATACACTCGATCTCAGCAGGGCCATAGAATAACTGGGGGGGGGGGGGGGGGGGGGGGCGAGCAAATAGGCCAAGCATAGCTACCCCCGTCAAAAATAGGCGTTAGAGCGACGACAACGAGAACGTCAGAAAAGCAATAAGTTTATTAAGGAAAACAACAGCTCTGTATTTTGGTACATTCCTTTGCCGTCCCTGCCCGAGTACGACGTGAAATGTCCTAATTTCATATTTTATGGAGGACGTAAACACACAATGACGAATCTTTCTTTATCTTTTTAAACTTGGAACTGGTCCTTAAGAATCCGACTGCAGGAGAATTCGCCTACAATTGACCAACTTAGAGTTAACCTTTAAAACGGTTGTGGAAAAGGCACTTCGAGCGACAGAATTGTTCCACATTAATTTGTTCTAATTATATAATTTTGGCACATTAACTGTTTTTTCAGTTTCTTTTTTAACTTTCAAAAATTCCGGGGGGGGGGGCTTGAACACAATCTCCCCCCCCCCCCAGCCCCTCCCCCTGCTACGGGTTTGTTATAGTTTGACTTCTATTCTTTGTTGGAGAAGTTAAATGTTGATTACAAATAACTTTCTTTCTGTCCGCCAATGGGTATCACGAATTTGAGTAAGATTGTTTATAAATTTTAATCAATTTTAAGTAGTATCGCAATGATTTATGGATGGACCGCATTTTTCAAATGAAGGCCTGGATCATAAAATAATGCAATTTTGCCTCCACTGCACACCCGAACAAACACACAAGGCTAAGAGGCGTGGGGCGTTGGTCAGCCAGGCCCACGATACGTTTTATTATTGACAAAGGACTATCATATTACAATAACTCTAAGCGCACTAGAGCCGGACACGTAAACCCCCAAAAAAAACAAATAGGGACCGTGTACCTCCGACCTATGCTGTGGTCAGTGCTACCTTTGGGGTTTTATGTTGTTTCAACTAAGAAATAAACGACTATAAAATATGCGGCTAAAACTGTCGATAATAAGTCTTGAGGTATTACAATAAACAACTAAGACGAAATTACATTTTTATTCAATTTATTGGGATGCAAATAAAACTAATTTATTTTGTGAATTAATTTCGAGTTTCACTAGGCCTCGTTTTGATAAAGAGGCTTGGAGCAACTAGAACGTGGCCATGGTATTCCATTGTATTATACTGTATTGGATTCAATTTGGAATGGATAAAATGGAATGGGATTGAATTGGATTGTAATGAATTGTATTGTCTTGTTCCTCACATAGAACAGCATTGGTAGTTCAATGCCAACAAAATTCGCTGCTGATATCTTCTATGGTTTTATTCGCAGACTTTTCATTTGGCTGAAATGCAGCTACTTGTTTTCCTGGTGGTTGTATTATTCGCCGCTCCCTGTGGTGCTGGTATGTACCGATTTATTTTTGAATGAATAAATGAATAAATGAATAAATGAATAAATGAATAAATGAATAAATGAATAAATGAATAAATGAATAAATGAATAAATGAATAAATTAATAAATGAATAAATGAATAAATTAATAAATGAATGAATGAATGAATGAATGAGTTAATGAGTGAATGAATGAATGAGTGAGTGAATGAATGAATGAATGAATGAATGAATGAGTGAGTGAATGAGTGAGTGAATGAGTGAATGAGTGAATGAGTGAATGAATGAATGAGTGAATGAATGAATGAATGAATGAATAAATGAAGTCGAAAAACAGGAGGGGGTTAAGGCAATGTAAGCCCAAGAAATATGACAGTTGCGTTACGCTTTTCATTTGATTGGCTGTTAGATAGAAAGCGTTTTTGCTCCGATTGTTTAGGGGGTGTTAGGTTTGGAACCCACTAGCGACATAACGATGATAATCGAAATCATAAACATAAGCTTCTTATGGTCCAGTGGAAACATTTTTTTTTTAAATTATTTCCTCGAAACCAGTTTATCCCTCCCAAAGGAGACCATCTTGAGATGAGTCCGACTGGAAAGAATTGGAACTAGTAGTTCATTGGCCAGAATAAAATCGTTCATTTGCATGTTATGATTATGTCTAAGGTTTTTACGAGCGCCACATTATCATAATCACAGAGACAATCGTAATCACAAGATAATGTACGTTCTATTATGATTGGTGCAAATCAGGTCGTAAATCATGACATAGCTCCTTTAAGTGCCAGTATTATTGATTTGAGTACCACTCCATCAATATAACAGTACGTTGAAATATTAAGAAAATATAGACCTGCATGTAAAACCGTTAATTTCTATGTGGATTTAGGAGGCAAATTAGGGCGTAGATTTTTATATTATTATTTTTATGACTACAAATACGTGTCTCACAGAACTTCGCGAAGCTCAGGGGAGGGTGCACCGCGGGTCGAAACTTTTGTGACATGTCGATAAATGTGTATGGGGGCTTTTGGCCATTCCACTTCATCTTCTTTGAAACCCAAAACGTTGGTAAAAGGTCCTTTCGATGGTTCCCGTACCGTTTACTGACCGCCATCTTTGTTTACGATGCTCCTATATAGGCTTACATGAAGTAGTACCACAAGTGCTTCCATCGTCCTCTTTCGTTTGCCTGACGTCATTCAAGCTTTGCTGCGCTGTTGCCAGGCAACTCCACGAAATCTTCAAGTATATATGGATATAAATATATTTTTCGCTCGAATTCGTCCAGCTTAGCTCCCAAGGCACGAGGAACTTATTAAACCCCGCTTCGCGAGGAACACTTGTTTCTTTGTTAATTTTTTTACTATTTTAATGTTGGTACTTAAAATAAAATACATACAATTTAAAAGTTAGAGTAATATTCCTCATATATTGTTTTCTCTGTTTTTCCTTCCATGTCGAATTTTGGTGCAAATCAGTTAGTAAGTGCCTTCCCGATCTTTTATTGAATGGAATACCACTTTCAGTTTTTACTTGAACAAAGCACATTTGGTATCATCGCTATAGCTGGGGTTGTCAAACTGTGAATTTCTATAAGTGGATTTCGGAAGCAAATCAGGGCGTAGATTTTTATATTATTATTTTTATGACTAGAAATAGGAGTCTCGCAAAAACACGCGAAGCTCAGGAGAGGGTGCACCGCGGGTTGAAACTTTGGTGTCATCTCGATAAACGTGTATGGGGGCTTTTCGACATTCCACTTCATCTTCTTTGAAACCAAAGACGTTGGTAAAAGGTCCTTTCGATGGTTCGCGTACCGTTTGCCGTCCGCTATCTTTGTTTACGATGCTCCTATATAGGCTTACATGAAGTAGTGCCAGAGGTGCTCCCATCATCCTCTTTCGTTTGCCTGACGTCATTCAAGCTTTGTTTCACTGTTGCCAGGCAACTGCACAACATCTTCAAGTATATATGGATATAAATATATTTTTCGCTCGAATTTGCCCGGCTTAGCTCCCGAGGAACGACAAACCTTTTAACCTGCTTCGCGAGGAACATTTTTTTCCTTGTTTATGTTATCACTATTTTAATGTTGGTACTTAAAATATAATATATCCAATTTAATAGTTGGAGTAACATTCCTAATATATTGTTTTTTCTGTTTTTCTTTCCATGTGGAATTTTGGTGCAAATCAGATTGTAAGTGCCTTCTTTTATTGAATTGAATGCCATTGTCAGTTTTTGCTTGTACAAAGCACATTTTTTATCATCCCTATAGCCAGGGTTGTCAATCGTAGTTTGAATTCGTGACTAGTATAGATTGAGGGACATTAAGAGGTAGTTTGCCCGATACTACTGGTCGCCGCCACCATGTGTGTGTTAAACCTAAAGCTGAAAAACGCTAATTAGTCTGTTTTATAATTTATAAGTATTCTTTGTTTTTCTTTGTTGAAAGAATGTTTTACGGTTAATGTTATTTAAATTATGTTAATAAATGTAAACCAATTCCCTTTATTCTGCTCAAGGTGGAGTTTTGTTTTTAAAGGAGCTGTAACCATTTTAAATGCTACTATAAAATAGCCAAACCACAACTTTGTATCAGTGAAAAACCACAAATAATGGTCCAGTTTTGTTTCAAATTATTCTACTAGTGCTCTAAGAGTCATAATAGGTGTCTTGGACTGCAGATGGCCAGGATGGAAATGGATTGCATCTTGGAAAAAAAATAGGCTAATTTTTTCAAGTTTATCGCTTGCGTCTTGGAAAACTTGATAAAACTGATTATGGTCTATTTTCTCTTCAAAAATTCACTCGATATTTTCCTCTTAGTGTTCTATAAGCATTTCGTGTGCGACAAAGGTACTTAGTTTTATTTTAGGGCAATTTGACCCAAAAACCTCAAAATCATCATGACATAGCTCCTTTAGTTGCCAGTATTATTGATTTGAGTACCACTCCATCAATTTCACAGTTGAAATAATTCAAAAAGAAAACATAGACCTGCATGTGAAACCGGGAATTTCTATAAGTGGATTACTGGGGCAAATCAGGACGTAGATTTATATATTATTATTTTTATGACTAGAAATACGTGTCTCGTAGAACCTCGCGAAGCTCAGCGGAGGGTGCACCGCAGGTCGAAACTTTTGTGGCATGTCGATAAATGCGCATGGGCTTTTCGCCATTCCATTTCATATTCTTTGAAACCCAAAACGTTTGTAAAAGGTCCTTTCGATGGTTCCCGTACCGTTTACTGTCCGCCATCTTTGTTTACGATGCTCCTATATATGCTTACATGAAGTAGTACCACAAGTGCTTCCATCATCCTATTTCGTTTGCCCGACGTCATTCAAGCTTTGCTGCGTTGTTGCCAGGCAACTGCAGGAAATCTTCAAGTATATATGGATATAAATATATTTTTCGCTCGAATTCGTCCAGCTTAGCTCCCGAGGCACGACAAATTTATTAAACCCCGCTTCGCTTGTTTCTTTGTTAATTTTTTTACTATTTTAATGTTGGTACTTAACCCTATTCAGACTGGGAGGGGGTGGGGGGGAGGTGGGGGGGGGGGGGGCTTTTGGAACCCCCCTCCAGTAAAATTGTGATAACTCTTACACCGAAATAGCTATGAGGCTGACATTTTCTGACTTTTCCTAGACTTTATCTAGGGACATTTTGGTGTCCATAACATTTCAGTATGATAAACCATGTTGCCATGGCAACCGGTTTTTGACACATAGGTTTTCAAAATATTAAAATATGGTGAATTTTTTATTTTAAGATCTTGTTGTTTGACTTATAGTGCATTTTCTTGTTAGAATAGTTTATTCTTGGGACTAGTTCTTGAAAGACATCAAAAATTTTTAACATCAAATATTTGAGGGGGAGGGGTAGGTAAATTTTTGCTCTCTTTTACTTATAGACAAACATTTTGTACTGTTTATTAAATAACGCTTCTAAGTTCATTGTTTGGATAATAGACATTATTTTGATGCGTGTTTTATACATTCTGATCCTTTTCTCTTTTAGATATTTTTTAAATTTTAATTTAAACAAAAAAAAAACGAAATCCAAGATGGCGGATCCAAGATGGCGGACAATAATTTCAAAATTTTAGTTTTATCGCCTTTTTTTGCTTTTTCTCGCTTTATAAGTGTGTCCTTGTTTGTATTTATTATGTTTCAATATTAAAGAGATGATTTGACAGTTATATTTGATATTTTAAGCATCTGGATGGAAAAATATCAAAGAAACGTCGGAAAAACAAAAATGACGTCATTGTGACGTCATAATTGGGTGTGGCAGGTCCAAACTGGGTGTGAGGTTTCCTTGCATGGAGTTGAACATCGTGTGAAAATTTCATGGTCCTAGCCCTACTGGTTCCAGAGATATAAAGGGGGGGGGGGGTCGGAGGAGCCCCCCCCCCCCCCCAGTCACAGATTGCAAAAAAAAGCCCAGTCTGAATAGGGTTAAAATATAATATATACAATTTAATAGTGGGAGTAATATTCCTCATATATTGTTTTCTCTGTTTTTCCTTCCATGTCGAATTTTGGTGCAAATCAGCTGGTAAGTGCCTTCTTTTATTGAATGGAATACCACTTTCAGTTTTTACTTGAACAAAGCACATTTGGTATCATCGCTATAGCTGGAATTGTCAAACTGTCAATTTCTATAAGTGGATTTCGGAAGCAAATCAGGGCGTAGATTTTTATATTATTATTTTTATGACTAGAAATAGGAGTCTCGCAAAAACACGCGAAGCTCAGGAGAGGGTGCACCGCGGGTTGAAACTTTGGTGGCATCTCGATAAATGCGTATGGGGCTTTTCGCCATTCCACTTCATCTTCTTTGAAACCAAAGACGTTGGTAAAAGGTCCTTTCGATGGTTCGCGTACCGTTTGCCGTCCGCCATCTTTGTTTACAATGCTCCCATATAGGCTCACATGAAGAAGAACCACAGGTGCTCCCATCATCCTCTTTCGTTTGCCTGACGTCATTCAAGCTTTGTTTTACTTTTGCCAGGCAACTGCACGACATGGATATAAATATATTTTTCGCTCGAATTTGCCCGGCCTAGCTCCCGAGGAACGACAACCTTTTTAACCTGCTTCGCGAGGATCATTTTTCTTTGTTTATGTTATTACTATTTTAATATCGTAAAAGGGTTGTTGTTGTTCATCGTGGTGAACACACTAGTAAAGAAGAGTAGTTGATATTAGCCACTTTTGAGACAGTCCAAATTTCTCCCAGTTTAAGCAGTTCACAAGAATTCTAAAAAATCCTCAAAAATTCGTCGAGTTCCGCCATTTTTCACACAATTGATAATTTCTTCAAATCTGCTCAATCTATCAGAATTGTGATGATTCTGCTGAATTTAGCTGGTGAAAAATTCTTTGTTAATTGCTTGAATCAGCAGGAAATGAATTGTGTGAAAACTGGGGGGAAATTTGGACTGTCTCAAAAGTGGCTAATATCAACTACTGACTGCTAAAATGAGCACAAGACAAAAATCTTGAAATTAGGCATTCTGAAAAATCTTTCCCTAAATTCCGCAGCGGCTAAATTCCATCCAAAACTCAAAAAAATCTCTCTCCGGCAAAGAAAATGTCTGATTCCGAAGAAGAAGAAATCGATTTCACTCCTGAAATTATTCGAGAAATCCGCACAACATGCCATTCTCACAAAAATCCCAGGCTGGAACATTTCAAAAATATCATCCGCAAAAATCAGGGGAAAAATCAAATTCCACTCAAAGATCTCGAATTTTATCAAGAACAAATTCTCTCCCAAATTCCCCGTGACGAAATCACAAGAAAAAAAGTCCGGGATTTCGTCAAAGCTTCCAAGTGGAAAAAAGTCCATGGCAACGATCATGCAATTTTTAATCACATAACAGGTCACGACGGAAATGATTATGAGCACCTGGAAAAATTCCTCATCGACGACTTTAAATATTTTTCACTTGCGTATGATGACCTTCATCTCAGCAGAAAAAAGTTTCTCAATTGCCACCAAGTTCTTTTCGCTCTGTTGAAGAAGAATGGTTTCAATCCAAATGAAGATGATTTCAAACTGCTCAAACTTCCATCCAGACGGGCGGAACAAGAAAAAATAATCCAAACAATCTTCAAAAAATGTCATTGGAAAGAAAATGGATCTTGAGAAAGCATTTTCCAATGAAGCCGAGCGAAGCGACGCGAGCCTCAGTGCGAGTGACCATGAAGATTGTTCCACATGTTCAGAGGAAGAAATAAGAAGCGACGATGAAACTCCGACAACATCGGATGATGAATTTATTGTCTCTGATTCGGAGATGGCGGAAGCTGAGCGAAGCGACGAAATCGAAGACTCAATTGAACTCCTTTTTGAATCTTTTGTCAATCTCCAGGAGGAACACAAGATTCTCAAAAAGGAACTCCAAAAGCAAAGCGGTCTTCTCTGGGAAATCCACCGGGAAATGAACGAAAGCCAAGCGAAACGAAAGCGATGCTAAGCGGTGTTTTGAAATAACAGACTTTGTGAATATTAATGTGAAACATTCATATTCTGACACGCCAACGCAATCTGTCATTTTGAAATCGCCAGGTGGCATTCTCGGAAAGCTGAATAAATTTTCTCAGAATAACTCGCCACTTCACGTGCCCACACACGCCTGCAGGTCCATTGTCTTTTTTGGCTTCTTTTGTCCGGCGCGTGCTACTTATCTGCCTACAATAAATTTTCACGTGAAAGACAATAGATTTCATTCCACACTTCCCTAACAACCCGAGTCGCTGAAGCTCAACACAAAAATTATTTTTGGCTCAGCCTGTTGATAGGGAAGTGTGGAATGTTTTGACGTCATATGTCTGGGAAGTGAATCATTACAAGAAACCGATGGTTAAGATAGCTTTTCCACATCACTCAGTGGAACCCAAGAATTAAATTTGTCAGGGTAACTTTTCCATTTTACAAGCGCGAGTTTTCGCTTATTATCGCGGCGAATAACTTTTTCAATTCGAAACACATCTTGCGTTGTCTTTTGAAGTTCCGCCTCGTAAAATGATCCGGTGATTGATTCTCCCAACAGATCGACTAATTTATACGTTACAGGGTTTGTGTTCTTTATTTCGTCAATCACAAATATCTCTTCCGACCAATTCGGGGTGAAACCTTTGTCAAATATCTTTCGTTTAAACTTTGAAATTCTCACCCTGTCACCAACCCTGAATTTTGCCGGGTTGTGTTTAGCATAAATTAAATCTCCGTATAAATTAGCGAACACCTGCCTCTCATTTTCCTGTTTGCTCGCCTCTGCGGGAGTCATTCGAATGCTTGAATGAAAACGGTGGTTATATTGATCCAGTAATTTGCCAAGTTTGTCCCAGTATATTGTATTGTTGTTAGCAGAAAACATCCGGAAGAGTTTCTCCTTAAAAGACCTGTTCCAGCGCTCAACAACAGATGCCTTTTCTTGATTTTCCGTTGTATACAATTTTACCCCATTCTTATCAAGCAGATTTTTCATTGTTGCGTTGAAAAATTCAGACCCTTTGTCACTCCAAAGCATCTTCGGTTTTCGCTTCGTTTTAAATATATCTCGGAAAGCATCAGCCACTGTTTGACCTCGCTTGTCTTTCAGGGGACGAATCCAACCGAATTTTGAGAAAACATCGATCACCATCAGGAGATATCTGATTCCCTTGTTCCATCTCGAAAATTTCCCCATCTCGACCAGATCAGCTGCCCAGATGTTGTCAACCCCATACGCAATGACTCGCCTCTTTGGAAAGCGCCGCCTGATTGGCTGGTGAAGTTCATTTGCCAGATTTTGAGCCCAGCCTTCACTCAAAATCTTTTCCCGTTTTTTGGGGCACCGAGGCCCAGTTTCTGTTTTGCTTGAATTGTGTTTCTCGCCAAAGCATGCCCCCATTGCCTTTCTTTCCAGGGAATGGCATCCAAAGCGGCAACCATTTTCCTGTCGGCTTTGTTTTTGCATTGACGCGGGTTTGATTGTTTTGCGCAGACTGAATAATCCACATCGTGCTGCATAGCAACTGCGTCTGTTTTTCCTGTGGGCTGCTGCATAATTTCGAGAATTTTCCCCTTTTCATCAAATTTGACTTGTTTTTCCAGTGGGTTCCAGGGGCCGGTATAATTATGTCCAGGCAAAGTGAAACCTTTCTTTGGTCTTGGCAGCTTCCCAATCAGGGAATGAACATCTAAAGCACCCCCATCCAAATCTGCTCGATCTGTTTTATATTTTCTGTTTGGTCGGATCACCGTGGACAGCTCATTCATCATATCAGCAGAGGTTTTGGCAAGAAATGGTTTCATCTTGTCCAGGGCAAAATCCAATGCTTTCTTTTGAGTGTTTTTATTGCGCAATAATTCACTGGCTCCATAACGACCCATTTCAACTGTCTTTTTTCCCAACCAAGGCAGCGCATGCGCGACGCCAGTCAGCGCAAGTTCACCAATGCCCCCGCCACGCGGGGGCCGACTCAGTTTCCCGATTTCGCTCTGCGGCTCGCTCCGCTCGTTTTCACAAATCTTGTTTTTTTGATTCCGCAGGAAGCGCAATGGCAAAACCACATCTTTCTGCCATTTTTTGCAGTCTGGAATCCAGCTGGTTTTACGCAATCAGTTTGTTTTTTTTCCTTCACGCAATATGATTTCATTTTCAATCGAAATATTCTTTTATGAATTTCTCATTCTCCCCCGAGTCAGTCAGACTGAGCGGTTTGAGAATATCATAGAAATCTTTCCCCTGCGACCATTGATGGAGGAAATACAAACAATAATACCCACAAAGAACGCTGTTGATGTTTTGATACTGACTGCTGTTCCAAATCACCGGTTTGGAACTTTTGAATTCCTGGGGAAATCCCATCCCAAAAGAGTCAAAATACCACAGGGCACGATCTCCGGGGGCGCAACACACCCAGTGAGTTCCGGCATTTTCAAGCGAATCAAGATTGATGATGCAGGGGCTGTGTTCTCGGGGCATGGCTTCATCCCTGGCGAAAATCCCTTTGAAATTGGGAATTTTCAGAAAATCAATCCACTGGAGAAGATCAAGGTTGCTCAGGGGTTTGTTCACGAATTTGGGTTTCAAAGAATCGCCCCGAGAACTGGGATATTGTTGAATGGACTTTTCGATCCCAGCAGAAGTCCCGCTCCTTTTTTGGATTTTTTTCCCATCCCAATTTTTCGTCCCCAGGTTCCGATGAATGGAGGCGGGCGTTGGAAGGGAGTGCCCAATCTTGGCGCTCCTTTTCCTTTGGGGCGACCAACTCTTGGCGCTCCTTTTCCTTTTGGGCGTCCAACGCGTGGCGCTCCTTTTCCTTTGGGGCGACCAACTCTAGGAGCGCCTTTTCCTTTTGGGCGCCCAACTCTAGGAGCGCCTTCTCCTTTCAGTCGAGGTCGCGGCTGCGCCGCTCCCTTCCCAAACAAATTTTTCACCATGTCCAGCGCCAGTGGAATTCCGATGGAAGCCAGCACAGTTCCCAACAATCCACCAGATTGTTTTGCTGATGGTTTTATCGTCAGTTGTCCTCCTGATTTCAGGGCAGTCAAAATATCCTGTTTCTGCTTATCTGTCAACAAATGTTTATTGTCAATCAGTTTCTGAATTTTATCTTGGGGAATGAGAAATCCGCCCGTTTGCGCTCCCTTCCCGCTTATCTTTTTCACAACTTGACTCGCTCCTTCACTCGCCAAACCAGCCAATGCTGACAGTCCAAGTGTCTTTGCCAGGGTGGGTGCCAGGGAACGAGCCAGGGGAACAATAGCAGAGAAAAGACTTCCGCCTTGCTTCATTACCTTTCGGATTTGCGTTTTTGATATCTTGATTTCAACTCCCTTTCCCTGAGATGCGGCTTTGGCAATTCGGTTCTTTTGGTTGACTGTCAGCATCAGTTCATCATTTCCGCGTGTTTGATTTTTTTTCAGCCTCAGGGTGATAGCGCAGTTTGCTTTGAATGCTCTTCCAAGCTTGCTTTTTTGCCCTTCCGACAGATTTACTTTATATGGGTGATATGTTGTCATTTTAAATGACAAGATATGTTTTCAGATCACAGCCGCTCACACGATAACCAGCTCATTTCCAATCTTATCGATTTTCACTTCTTCTTCATAGAGAACTATCGCATGTACATTGAAGTTTGCCGCTGCATTTGCGCTTAATCGATACCTGAATATCAACTGCTTGGGATCTCTTGTTGGTTTTTCAGTTTGATAAGTCAGATCGAAATAGATCAATGGGAAAAGAGACTTGAAATTGGCCAGATTCAACTGCGTTCCAGTGTTAAAATCATTTTTCCTCATTGCATAAGCCATGACATCCTGGAAAATCCTCACTTTGCTTTCACTGTCATACTCTGTTTCCGGGTAGAAAACTCCGTTTCCATATTCCAGCCGGCAGTTCAACAAGGATGAATCATTATCCGCTGCATTCAGCTTGAAAGTGTCCATCAGATAGGGATTGCCTTCTGCAGGGACATCATTGGGTGGAGCGGTTCTTTTCAGCCAGACAAAAATATGCCTCACATTGTCAATGCTCGCTGAGATCTGGAAAAATCCTGATGACTGCGAGGGAGCTGATTGCTGATACATTTCCCTCAGATATTTCCATTGCGTTTCTTTCAGGAATGAGCTGACAAATTTGTCATACAGAGAATCTTTGGGAGTCAATCTTGGCACCCAAAGCAGAAATCGATTCAGCACAACTCTTCCAGCACCAGCAGCAGCAGCCTTATGAATGAGTTCCCCATCATCATTAAGTGTTATCTCGAATTGCAGCTGCATGGGCACAAGCATCTTATCTTCCAACTCTTCGAAAAAGGAAAAGCGATTCAGGGGAATGATCGTGTTAATGTTCTTTGCACCGCCGTTTCCATCGTTTTGAACTGCTTGAGATTGCACCCGCCGAGCTTCAAATCCAAGATTCGTATTAGCGGTTGTTGCATCAGTATCCAAATACCAGAAACTGTTCTTGGCGACTGATCTGCTAAAGTCGTCGGAGTATTCCAACAAATTCTTTGTGAAACAGACTTTATGCAGATTATCAGTATCATAAATAATCTTTCCCGCAGATTTTATCGTCAGGTGTTTAATCAGGGAATGAGCGCCATTGATCACTGTGATTCTGTCAGCTGCTTCATATCCGGCACCATCCGCCAGTTTTTGAAGTTGAAACTGCACCTCGAAATACGCATTATACCAATCATAGAATGCGGATCGGTCATTAATCGTGAATTTATAACCATTTTTTTGTTGATATTGATCATTAGCTGGAGCCCGGATTGTGTCATCCAGCTGGAAGCGCACTAATTCATTTCTTTGAAGATATTCATTCGATCGAAAAGCCATTTTAAATCATTTTTTTCTTTTTCGAATTCCTTGCCCAGAGATCAACCTGTTCAATATAGCATCAGAACTTTCTCCCTTCGGTCGCGCTCCCTGCGGTCGCTCTCCGGAGGTTGACGCAGGGGCTGATTGTGGCCGAGCTAGCTTCGCTCGGCTCGCTTCGCTCGCTAGTGGCTTTGTTTTGCCTGGTGGCTTCCCCTTTCTCATATTTCCCAGCTTTTTCATGATCAAATCACCAGATTTTTCAACTGCTTTTTTGCCGAGTTTATCCCCAGCGTGAGAAATTCCTGATTCCAATGTTTTTTTCGCAATGGGTTTTGCGAATTTATTGAAGACGACTGATGCGATCTTCCTCATTGGTTTGAAAATATTGTCCACAATGACACCTGTTCCTTTATGCCGGAAGACAAACCGCCCCAGCTGGGGGTGGAAAAAACGAGAGAATTCATAACTTTTCATTTTATTTGTTTTTTCAAGATAAGCGAGAACGCTGTATCAGCTCCATTCAAATCAACAACCCGCCTTTTCCCATCAGTGATCCAGATCCGAATGGAGCTTATTCTGTTTTTATTCACAGGGCTGAACATCACTCTCATGGGTTCCAAAGTGAAACTATAGGAGGCCTGCAGAACAGATGTTGAAAAGGAGAAGATGATATCACTCTCTTCCCCATCCACAAGCGAATCACTTGTGAGATCGCAATGAACGTTCAACATATCAGTATCTTGACTGAGGTTTGGAACTCTGGGGCCAATGTTGACTTTGTCTTTCAGAATCTTTTTATCGAAACCAATGAGATCGCCGAAGTTGGATTTCTCGAGATCAAGTTGCCAGTTTGCTTCCAGCGTGATTGTTACTCTGAAAGTTGTGGGAGAGAAAGCAAGATTGATTGGGAATTTTTCATTCTTTCCTGGGGTGCTGCCTGCGAGGGGGCCTGTTGCGTTTCGAATTGCCGCATTCAAAGTGGAATAATCCCAAACCCCAGCGGGAAAGGTGATATCGGAAAATGTTTTCCCACCGTCAGAGCTGAATTTGATCAGCTGATTTTTCAATGCCGCATTGATGTTATACCACGTAAAACTCATATTGATAATTCTGTTCAACCCAACAACATATTGGGAATTTGGATCCAAAATAATGGGCCGATTGAATTTTGTTGTGAAATTTTCTGGTTTGTTTCCCCCAGTCTTGACGGAAAAGGATGACAGGACAATTTCTCTTTCGATTTCCATTTTAGGGCTTGAAATACTTTCTGAAAAGCTTCTCATGCTGGGAACGATTGATGACTCCCTCTTTCAGGAGAAGATCAAGAATACCAACCCCGGTATTTCTGATGTCCGAATTCGTATTCCCAGCAAGAATGGAGCCAACGATGACCTCAAGTTTCTGGAGGAGATCTGCGGGGTTGGAGAAAAAACGGATGGATCCACCTTTTTTTCTCCTGATTCCCGAACCTTCCAATGTCTTTTGTTTCGCTTGAAAATGTTTGATGTATTCACTCAAAATTCGGGATGAGTGGTCTATTCTGCTATGTTGCAAATTCTTTTGCTCTTGCGTTATTTCCCCTTTCTTGAATTTTTTGGTCCAAGATGATTTGTAGCCCTTCAACTGATTTCTTCTGTAGTTTGCAATGGTCACAAGACCCTTGAGATAATTGATTTTCCTCGTTGATGAGATATTTGGTTCACTGAGAGTTTTCTCCGCAGTATCATAATTCGTGAGGTCCAAGCTATCCAATATCTGATTGGCTTCCTCTTCCTCTTCCTCTTCCCATTCCCCTTCATCGCCCGGTTCCAAAGCATAATCTGGGAAATCATCTTCTTCATATTCAGGTGGATCTTCCCCCATCTCTTGCACAACTTCTTCATATGTTGGCGGCCCTGCTGGAATTTGCTTCTTTGTTTGGGATGGAACGGCCTCATCAAACAAGCCTTCAACGTCCATCTCTTCAAATGGATCGACTTCGGGGAGATAATCAATCTCCGCCGGTTTGGCTTTTTTCTTTTTCCGGGGAAGTGGCCGAAGCGGCCCCAAATTCGACTCAATCACCTCATCCAGTTTCGCTGTGATGGGTTTGAACATTTTTTCAAGTCCGATTTGACTTGTCTCTTCGCCCAACTTTTTCTGGGTGATAGCATTGTGAACAAAGTTGATTTTTTTCCCCAAAGCAGATTTGCTTTTGGCCATTTTTTGCCATTTCAATAAACTCATTTTATATCCCAGAAACATGAATTTGGATGAAGAACAAGATGAAGAACAAGATGTAGAACGTCATGTTCATTAATAAAATGAAGATTCCAAATTATGATTGTCAGGATCCAATCACGAATTTCAAACAACGTCACCCTTTCATGCCGGATCGAACTTTCAGAATGTTGATCTGTGGCCCTTCAGGATCGGGGAAAGCAAATGTTCTCCTGGATATGATCCTCCGCCCGCTGCTCTTCTACGATAAAATTTTCCTCTATGCGAAAAATCATGACCAAACCAAATATCAGCATCTGCTGAAAACGTTTCGCCCAATCAGCAAAGAAGCTGGGTATGACGTTGTGGAAGCATCCCCGGATGAAATCATCCCAGTTTCTGAATTGTCAGGGGAGAATCAAAAGCTGGTTGTTTTCGATGATTTTGTTTCCGAAAAAAACCAAAAGCCATTGATTGATTATTTCATTCAGGGCAGGCACAAGAAATGTTCTGTGATTTATCTTTCGCAAAGTTATTTCGGAACACCAAAAGATATCCGCCTGAATTGCTCGCATTTTTGCATTTTTGAATTCCCAAGCAACAAAGAAATTACGGCGATCTGCAGGGAGAACAATGTCAGCAAAGAAGATTATCGGAAAGCAACGCATGATCCGTTCTCTTTCCTGTATGTGGATAAGCCGAGGAAATTCATTGCCAAAAACTTTGATGAAAGCATTTAAAATGAGTTATTCAAATGGATTGCTGTCTGAAACAAGCAACTTCCAGGGAGGACGAGATGGAAAAGATGGGTTGCCAGGAGTTGGTTTCAAGCTGACGCCAGCAGGGGACTTCGATCTTCAAAACAAAAAAATGACAAATGTCGCTGAAGGAACGGGGAATTCGGATGCAATCACAAAGCACCAAGTTGACATGCTTGCAACGCAATTGCGGGCAGATTCTCTCCAGGTGGATGGTTCCTCGCATATGACTGGGGATCTTGATCTCAGGGGACAAAAACTCATCAACCCCGGGGAAATAGAAATGAATCGCAAATTGATCGTCAATCTGGACACTGATGAAAACCAGGATTTGTCAGCGGTGAATATGGTCACTCTGAAAAAATTCCACCCTGATGCTCCGGCTCACACTCATGAAGTCACGAAGGATATTGATTTGAAAGAACTTTTCAACGTGAAAAACTCAAAACAGCAAACATGGCATGATTTGGGAGCGCATTATAACAACCTGGTTTCTTATAATGACACCAAAAATATCTTTCTCAGCCGCAAAGAGACGTTTCCAATGGAGACGGCTTTGGATATGGGAAATCACACCATTTTTAACGTAAAAGATCCCGAAGTTGCCGATCAGGGCGCAAATATGCGATATGTGGATGCCCAATCCGCGAAAAAACTTTCGTTGGAAGGCGGGACAATGACCGGAAACCTGGATATGAACTCGCAACAAATCAACAATATTGCAGCGCCAACTCTGAAGCGACAACCCACGCCAAAATCTTATGTGGATAATGCGATAGGAGGTGTGGTAGCCCACACGATAGAATTAGAAGAAAAACTTAAAGAATATGTCAATGAATCGCATATCACGTCAACCTCTCACCCAAAGGACGCATTCCGCTATCTGATGGAAAATGTGGATGAATCCAGCTCTGAACATCATATGACAGTGACTGGGATAAGTGATTTTCCAGATTCGCCGCATCATTTCAACAAGAAGGCTTATGACTTGGAAATCACAAAAGATCTTTTAAATGAATACTCTGGGAGACTTGGATTCAATATGTACAAATTACCAGAGGGAGAATACACCGTGTGCGTGGAATTCTTCCCCGCGTCAATGGATGGCGTGAGCGTCAACGTTGTGAGCACAAGTCTGAATGTCAATCAGCAATCAACTAAGAAGTTTTCGGGGTATTCCAGATCCATCATCCACATGCACAAATGGAGGATTTCCCCACCTGAATTCATTTTCCTGGATTTGAAATGGAGAGGAACTGCCGAGTCAGCCGAAAAAGGAAATGCAAATCTGATCATATATGGCATTGCTGTTTCCCAACCTGATGTTGAAAGCAGCGTCTTCGATTCCCCTTTCGTTTTTGAGGATGGGAAGATGGTCATGGAGGCTGACTTGGATTTGAATGGCCACGCAGTGTTGAATTTGCCGCTTCGCCCGTCAAAACACTTCATTTTTGCAAGATTTGTGAAAGGAAAACACGGTGATTGTTTGATCTTCCCAAATGAAGAGGAAGATGAAACAAATTATTGGCAACAATTTGGATCTGACTTCCGGATTTTGAATGTCACGGTTTTCATTCTTCAACGCGGTTCCAACCCAGTGAGTGGAGCAACCATCATCATGACAAGTGTTGTTCAAGGAGATAGCATCACTCGGAAAGCAGTCAGACCTTCCACCAATTCATTTGGTTCACTGCAGTTCACCTTCAATCTCCATGTTGGACAGGAAGAAGCTTTCTATCTGGCTCTCTCGGATGGAAATGCCATTCAAAGAGCAAAAGCAACAATTCTGATTGAAAAATGATTTCTCCCTGAAAAAATGAGAGCGAGCGAGCGAAAACAAAGCATTTTTGCTTTCAATCACATCAACCCCGCAATTCGGGAAGAAGAACTGGAAGAGATCAAAAACTTTTTCGATTTTATCACAAAAGATTTTGGTGCCTGAAACGAGCGCATGGTCGATTCAAGAAAATGAATCTGCTCATGAATTTGACCTCTTCCGGCCTGGTTGCAATCGGGACGATTGCTGGAGCCGCGACTTTGAACCCAATCGTTTTGGGAGTGATTTCAGGAGCGGGATTAGTTTTGAAAACCGCGAATGAAATGAAGAATCTGAAAAGCAAAATTGAGATGGCGAAGTTCGCTTTCACCACCTATGAAAAAACATTGAGTGATTTGCGCTTCGCTTTGCGGGGAGGAAAATTCGACAGGGATGAATTTTTGTTTTCAATGGAAGCGATTGATGGAATTGTGATTGATTTGGGGTTGGATTTGGAAAAGTTTGAAGCTGAATGGGAGAAAAAATTTGAGGGTTGAATTTTCATTTCCCGGAAATGAAAAATCAGGGGAAAATCACTTGAATTTCCTGATTTTATTGAATATGTCAACGTGAAATGTTCTTTCATTTTTCCTCAAAGATGCTATCAATTGAATTAGTTTCAAGGGCTGAAAATTTTTTTTCCCAATTTTTTCCTTCAAAACTGCTAGAGCTTTCTCTTTGTTCACCTGAAAAGCCACTCTGCAGATAATGGAAATGATTTTGATGAAGCAAATACTTTCCTCATTATATTTCAATTCTTTTTTCTTCCAGTCCAATTCGAGATCTTCATCCGCGAATAATTTATTCGCAATCATTCGACAAAGTTCATCAAAATCTGGAACAACGACCTTGAATTTGTCAAACCATTCCTCATCCATTGGGAGTGGAGAAAAATCGATTTCGCAAGAAAGTTGTGAATCTTCCGCTTTTGGTTCGCCGAGGAAGAATTTTTTCTTGTCCGACCTCCGGGTGATGGTTGAGTTTGCTTTTTTCAATGCATTTGTGATTGCGCAATTTGAGATTCCATATTCTTTTGCCGCTGAATTGATGGAAGTGAAATTTTTGGTTTTTTTCCCATCGAAGATTGAAAAATGCGTTGGTGCTGGCTTCGACATTTTCTTTGGAGAAAAAAAGGAAATAAAAAATTAAAATCCCATTTTATCTGGATAAAACTCAATTTTAGCCAATCATTTCTCCAATTTAGTTAACTGAGTTTTAGCTGAAATGGGCAGAAAGTTTTCTTGAATTGCCATTTTCCGCTGATTTTCAGCGAAAGATTTTCATCCCCGGAGAGATTTTCATCTCAAAATCCGTTTTCAGGGAGATTTTTCATCCCAAATCCATTTTTGTGGGCGTTTTTTCGTTTTGAAATCTATTTTTGGAGAGATTTTTCATTCCCCCGGATATTATTTCATTCAAAAAATTTGGAAAAATTTTTTTCCTCAAATAATTTGGGGAAATAATGTCCGGAGGAATTTCATTCCAAAAATCAGTTTCCGGAGAAATGTCAAATTCAACAAAATTCATTTTCCCTGAGTCAATTCAGGAAAAACATTTTCCAGAGGGGATTTTGAAAATCATTTTCCTTTTCCGGAGGGGATTTTGAAAATCATTTTCCTTTTCCGGAGGGGATTTTGAAATTTCCCCTGAGTGGGTTTTGAAAAATTCCCCTGAGTGGGTTTTTCAAAATCATTTTCCGGAGTGGGTTTTTCAAAATCATTTTCCGGAGGGGATTTTGAAAATCATTTTCCTTTTCCGGAGAGGGTTTTGAAAATTCAACAGTTTTTATGCTGAGAAAAAGGGGAAATAAAAAATTAAAATCCCATTTTATCTGGATAAAACTCAATTTTAGCCAATCATTTCTCCAATTTAGTTAACTGAGTTTTAGCTGAAATGGGCAGAAAGTTTTCTTGAATTGTCAATCCACGCTGATTTTCAGCGAAAGATTTTCAAACCCCGGAGAGATTTTCAATCTCCGGAGGATTTTCATCCCAAAATCCGTTTTTGGGGGTGATTTTTCATCACAAAATCCGTTTGGGGAGATTTTTCATCCCCCGGACATCCCTTCATTTATTAAATTTGGAAAACAAATTTGGAAAAAAATTTTCCTCCAAATAATATGGGAGGAATGCTCCGGAGGAAATTTCATTCCAAAATCAGTTTCCGGAACAATGCTGAATTCAGCAAAATTTGAAAATCATTTTCCTGAGTGGGGTTTTCAAAATTCATCCGGCGAATTCAGGGGGAAAATGACAAATTCAGGGGGATAAAATGCAAATTCAGGGGGGAAAATGACAAATTCAGGGGACAAAATGAAACTTTCCTGAATTTTTGAGTTCATTTTCGCAGGAAAATGAACTGAAAAAAGTTGACTTCCCCATCACTTGGGTGGGGAAGCTGAAAACTATTTTCTGGAAGAATTTTGTTTTTTGTTTTGATTGAAAACCTATTTTAAATCCTAAAACTCAAATTTCGCCAAACCAACACGTCTTTATGGGGTTTTTTGCCATTTTCTCCTGAGTTTAGCAGAAAAGCAGGGCACAGAGGGCAGTTTTTTCCCCACAATGCCCCAAAATAGACCCCAGATTGCAAAAAATTCTCCCCTTGATTCTCGACGAATCTGAATTCTCCGGCGAATTCAGGGGGTCAAATTCATTTTTCTGGAGCAGATATTTTTTCCAGAATTTAAATTCATTTTTCTGGAGCAGATATTTTTTCCAGAATTTAAATTTAAATTCGTTTTTCTGGAACAGATATCTGCTCAAGAATTTAAATTCATTTTTCTGGAGCAGATATTTTTTCCAGAATTTAAATTCGTTTTTCTGGAGCAGATATTTTTTCCAAAAAAATCAAATTCATTTTTCTGGAACAGATATCTGCTCCAGAATTTAAATTCGTTTTTCTGGAGCAGATATTTTTTCCAGAAAAATCAAATTCGTTTTTCTGGAGCAGATATCTGCTCCAGAATTTAAATTCGTTTTTCTGGAACAGATATTTTTTCCAGAAAAATCAAATTCATTTTTCTGGAACAGATATTTTTTCCAGAATTTAAATTCGTTTTTCTGGAGCAGATATTTTTTCCAGAAAAATCAAATTCATTTTTCTGGAACAGATATCTGCTCCAGAATTTAAATCCATTTTTTCTGGAATAGATATCTGCTCCAGAAAAACTCATTTTTTTCTGGAAGGCATTTTCTGCTCCAGAAAAATCCATTTTTTTCCGGAAGGCATTTTCTGCTCCAGAAAAATCCATTTTTTCTGGAATAGATATCTGCTCCAGAAAAACTCATTTTTTTCTGGAATAGATATCTGCTCCAGAAAAATCCATTTTTTTCTGGAAGGCATTTTCTGCTCCAGAAAAATCCATTTTTTCTGGAATAGATATCTGCTCCAGAAAAATCCATTTTTTTCTGGAAGGCATTTTCTGCTCCAGAAAAATCCATTTTTTCTGGAATAGATATCTGCTCCAGAAAAATCCATTTTTTCTGGAATAGATATCTGCTCCAGAAAAATCCATTTTTTCTGGAATAGATATCTGCTCCAGAAAAACTCATTTTTTCTGGAATAGATATCTGCTCCAGAAAAACTCATTTTTTCTGGAAGGCATTTTCTGCTCCAGAAAAATCCATTTTTTCCGGAGGGGTTTTGAAATTCAAAATGCATTTTCCGGAGGGGATTCATTTTCATTTTCCGGAGTGGGTAAATTTCCCCTGAATGGATTTTGAAAATTTCCCCTGAGGAAAAAAATGATTGGAAAGAAAATGCCTTCAAATTCAAATGCGAAAAGAAAAAAACTGAGTGAAAGTGACGACGAAATTGATTCCATTGACCTGCTGATGGAAAGCTATGTGAATTTGGAAAAGTGGGTTGAAGAGATTGCCGCAGATATGAAAAAACAAACTGAATTGTTTGAGAAAATGATGACTGAATCAACTCATTGCAAATTCTGCGAATCTGCACAAATCTGAAAAAAAGTTCTGCCTTTTCCAGAATTGAATTCTGGAAAAGATTTTCTCCCTGATCTCACCGAGATCAAACTTCATCGTCCTCATTCTTGTCCTCAAATTCATCGAATTCCGAGGCAGCCTGCACTATTTCCTCCACCGAAACTTCATCCACGATGCATGTGATGGCTTTCAGATTTCCGCAGAAAAGGTGTTTGATCGAAAACACAACTTGCCCCCGGAGAGGACAGCCAATGAGTTCTTTTTGCTTCGAGATGGGTTTCTTTTTCCCATCCGCGCACAGCTCCCAAAATCTGCAGGAGAAATCCGTTGTGGGAATTTTGGAGGGATAGATTTTTGCGTAAATCTTTTTCTGCTCGGATTTGTCAGTTTTCACGAGAATGAAATCTCCCTCCTGAAATCGAGCAAAAGACGGGGAAATCTCTTTGATTGCCTGCTTCTTTTTCATCGCAGCAGAGTTGAAATGTTTTTCCAGATTGTTGAAGAAACTAATGAACTCGCTCGGAATAGTGATGCCCATAGAAAACGATTCACCCTCATGAAGGAAAATCTTGAATTTGGTTTGGAGTTTCACTTTGAATCGTGAGTCCATGTGGAGGCAGGGGAGAAGGCAGAAATTAATTTTTCCAGAAGATTTTTTCACGGGGTCTCCAAGTGAGCAGTTGGAGATGGATATTTTCTCGGGATTCATTTTTTGGGAGGAGATAAAAAATGAATTAAAACGCGAAAATCCATTTTTCCATGAACTTGCGATCCTCTTCCGATCGGACTGGGAGAAAACCAGTGGCCATGTCAACCGCTTTTTGAAAGTTTCTTTCTGCGTCACACGCTTTTTCCCAGTCCGTTTCCTCTTTGATTTTTTCAGCCTCTTTCTGAGGAGTGGATTTGTTTTCACTTGACATTTTTTCTCCAATGAAGAAAAAATTCAAAACGTGGCTTGAAAATCTTCAACGCATTTGTCCATAGCAGCATTAATATCGGTGTAAACTTTGGGCATTCCTTTTCTTGCTCGAGAACACATAAATTTTTCATCCGCAGCCTTCACTCTCATGAGATTCAGGAATTTCTCCAGTCTGGGAGAAACCCAAGTGACTTCGTGCGATTTTTCCCCTGAATCCAGAAAATGAGTTTTTTCTTGCAGAGTTGATTGAAAAAAACTGTGCGTGATAACCCAAATCGTTCCCGAATTTCCTCCGCGGTGAAAAAATCTCCCCCGTCAATCTGGATGAATGGTGAGTCTTCTTCCTCCCGAATCCAGAACACTTTTTGATCGGTTCTTCTGGTATATTTGGTGTTGCCCGATTTGAGAACTCGCAAAATCGTTTTGGAGGGAAGACCAGTTTTTTCGCTGGCTTCTTTGAATGTGAAAAAAGTTTGCTTTTCTTTTCCTTCCCCTCCGGGGTTCGCTTCGCTCACTTCCTGAATTGAAAATTTCATTTTAAATGGGGAAAAAAGATTTTTTTCTCCATTAAAAATGTCTTTAGCTGCATGGCAATCATTTGCGCGATCGACAAATTTGCGAGGTTGGTCGCGATTGAAAAAAGATGAACTGGTGAAATTTTTAGTTGAAAATCTTTGGCAAGGAGGGGGAAAAAATCAGCCAAAAACTCGAAAAAGACGAGCCAACCTAGATGACGAAAATCCAGAAATTGATGTGCCTTTTTTGATTCCGGAAAGAAGAATTGTTCCCCCCAGAGTCATTCCCAGAGCGATTGAAGAAAATGTAGATACGGTTATCGATTGGACAAATTGGTTGGAAAATGTGGATGATGTTGATATTCGGAGAAGAGCCAATCCCGCGGTGGAAAGATTGAAAAAGCAAATCGCTGAATTGTGGAAACAAAGGTTGGTCGTGGAAGAAGGAAAATCCGCTTTGAAAGGATTCGCGAAACAATTTATAATTCAAGGAGATGATTCCCCAACTCCCCAAGATTTTTTCCGGAAAGCAAGATGGCATATTCTCAGACTCCTGCGAGAAAATCCACAAACAAAAGTGAAATGCGTTCTGAATACCGAAATGTCCCAAACCAGTTTGGCTTCTGGAGAGGAAATAATTGATGACCCATTTTTCCATTCCCGGCAGAAAAAAAATCTGGGAAACAACCCGGAGATTGTGGATGAAATGGAAAGAGAAATAATTGAAAATTTGGAAAACTTCAATCGCAGGGGAAGTAATTGGATGTTTGAAAGAGTTTTGCGTTTGGAAATTCATTTTGTGCGCTGGAACCCACTGCGAGGGTCTTCTTGGATTGCTTTGCCCCCAGACTTGGAGAACAAGAAAGCCGTGATCAACATGAAAAATGAAGATAACATGTGTTTCAAATGGTGCTTGGGCAGAGCCGCAAATATGGTTGAAGTCCACCCAGAAAGAATCACACCGGATTTGCGAAAACAAGCGGAAGACATGAATTGGGATGGTTGCGAATTCCCCATGGCCGTGGACAAAATCAAGTTTTTTGAAGCAAGAAATCCGACAATTTCAGTGAATGTTTTTGGCTGGAATGGATCTGTTTTTCCCCTGAGGATTACCGAGGAAGAAAAGGCATTTCACGTGGATTTGATTCTGCTGACAGAGGAATTCAAAACGCACTATTGCCTGGTGAAGAATTTCTCTCGCCTGGCATCCTCTCAAGTTTCACGCCATGGGCATGAAAGATTTTTCTGCAAAAGATGCCTCAATTCATTTCCCAGCGTGGAAAGTTTGAAGAAACATAAAGCCATTTGCGGAGACTTTGAGGCGGCAAGGATTGAAGTTTTAGGAGGCGAATGCTCTTTCCAAAACTATGGGAAAATGCTGCATGTGCCTGTGGTGGGTTATGCGGATTTTGAATCTATTCTGAAACCTTTGGGGAAAACTCACGAGCATATTCCCTGTGGATTTGCGTTTCATCTCGTTTCCCCATTTTTGCAAATGGAACCCGTGTTGAAAAGAGCAAAAGATGAAAACGAAGAACTCCCCAAAGATTTCATTCGGGAATTGATTTCCCATGTGAGGCAAGCTCACCTGAGTTTGCCGAAAAAGGAAATGTCCCCCATGACCAGCCAAGAATGGAAATCATTTCGAGAAGCCACGGTGTGTTGGCTGTGCCGAGAAGAATTCGGAGAAGAAGACCTGTCCAAAGTCAGAGATCACTGCCATTTCTCCGGAAAATTCAGGGGAGCAGCGCACAGATCTTGCAACAGAAAGTTTCAGCGGCCAAAATTCACCCCTGTGTTTTTCCACAATCTCCAAAATTACGACGCGCATCTTTTTGTGCGAGCTTTGGGAACAATGGATGAAGTTTTGAGCGTGACATGCATCCCCAACAACGAGGAGAAATATATTTCCTTCTCCCTGAAGTTTGAGTTGAAAAAAGAACGAAGAGAGGTAGAAGAGGGGAAATGGAGAGAATTTTCCGTGAAACATGAAATTCGATTTCTGGATTCCTTCAAATTCACGCTGATGGGATTGGAATCGCTGGTGAAGAATCTCCCCAAAGAAGAACTGAAAGAAACCGTCAGATTTTTTGGAGAACGCAGCGAGTTGATGCGCCGAAAAGGAGTTTATCCCTATGAATTCATGGATGGGTTTGATAAGTTTGAGAAAAAACTACCAAAGAAAGCCGCTTTTTTCTCCCGATTAAATCAGGAGAAAGTGAAGAAAAAAGATTTTCAACACGCCCAGAAAGTCTGGAAAGAATTTGAAGTGAAAAACATGGGGGAATATCACGATCTTTATTTGAAAACGGATGTGTTGCTGCTTGCCGATGTCATGGAAAGTTTCAGGAAACTTTGCGAAGAAAACTATGAACTGGATCCAGCTCACTTCTTCACTGCCCCCGGAATGGCTTGGGACGCAATGTTGAAAATGACCGGAGTGAAATTGGAACTTCTGGAAGATGTGGATATGTTACTGATGATTGAAAAAGGAATCAGAGGGGGAAACGCAAATGCATTAAAGCGATTTGCGAAAGCAAACAATAAATATTTGAAGGATTTCAACCCCGATGAAGTTTGTCGTTTTCTGGTTTATTTGGACGCAAACAACCTTTATGGGTGGGCAATGTCACAGCCTCTTCCAGTTGGAGAATTCCAATGGATGAGCGAGGAAGATTTGCAAAACTGGGAAAACTTTGTGAATGCTGAAGGTCAAGGTTGTATTCTTGAAGTTGATCTCATTTATCCCAAAGAACTGCATGACGACCATAATGATTTTCCCCTGGCTCCAGAAAGTTTCAAACTGGGTGGAGTGGAAAAGTTGACGCAAAATCTGAGGGACAAAGAAGGCATGGTTTTGCATGGAAAAAACCTGCAACTCTATCTTTCCCTGGGAATGAAACTGAAAGCCATCAAGCGAGGAATTTCATTCAAAGAGGAACCTTTCATGAAATGTTACATTGACAAAAACACAGCCCTGAGAGCAAAGGCAAAAAATGCATTTGAAAAAGAGTTCTTCAAACTGATGAACAACTCCGTGTTTGGGAAAACCATGGAAAACTTGAGAAAACGAGTTTCGATTGAACTGGTGAAAGATGTTGAAAGGGCAGAAAAGTTGATTAACAAGCCCAACTTCGCAGACGTGAAGATTTTTGATGAATTTCTGATTGCGGTCAAGATGAGGAAAACGCGAGTGGTCATGAATAAACCCATTTTCGCTGGGATGTCAATCTTGGATCTCTCCAAAACTTTGATGTATGATTTCCATTATGGGTATGCGAAGAAAAAGTGGGAAAAATGTTCTGTCCTGTATACCGACACAGATTCTTTGGTGCTGGAGATTGAAACGGCAGATTTCTTCGCTGATATTGCCGCAGATGTGCCAAAGTGGTTTGACACAAATGATTTCCCAGAAAATCACCCAGCTGTTCTGAATGGATTGCCAATTGTGAAAGAAAACAAGAAAAAGATTGGGCTGATGAAAGATGAATGCGGGGGTGCAATTCTGAAAGAATTTGTCGCCCTGAAACCAAAACTGTATTCTTTCCTGATGGAGAAAAATGCAAAAACCGCAGGGGAACAAAAGGCAAAAACCGCAGAGGAACAAAAGGCAAAAACCGCAGGGGAACAAAAGGCAAAAACCACGGAGGAACAAAAGGCAAAAGGAGTGAAAAAATGCATGATCAGGGAGAGTTTGAGGCATGAAAATTTTGTGAAATGTTTGAAGACAAAAAAAAAGCAACTCAGGAGGCAAAGTATCTTCCGCAGCAGGGGGCACCATTTGTTCACGGAAAACATGACCAAAATTGCGCTGAGTGCGGAAGATGACAAAAGAGTGATTTTGGGAAATGGAATTGATACGCTGGCGTTGGGGCATTGGAGACTGGGAGAAATCTTTACCCCGACAGAGCGTGAAGTTTTGGAAAGTGCCTAATTTCAAGATTTTTGTCTTGTGCTCATTTTAGCAGTCAGTAGTTGATATTAGCCACTTTTGAGACAGTCCAAATTTCTCCCAGTTTAAGCAGTTCACAAGAATTCTAAAAAATCCTCAAAAATTCGTCGAGTTCCGCCATTTTTCACACAATTGATAATTTCTTCAAATCTGCTCAATCTATCAGAATTGTGATGATTCTGCTGAATTTAGCTGGTGAAAAATTCTTTGTTAATTGCTTGAATCAGCAGGAAATGAATTGTGTGAAAACTGGGGGGAAATTTGGACTGTCTCAAAAGTGGCTAATATCAACTACTAAGAAGTATTTTTCGTTTGTCTCACGATGTAGTCACTTCCGATGTGGATCGCGACGTTTCGACTGCATACTGCTAGTCTTCTTCAGGCGATGGGGTCGACTGGTTACGCGTCACCTTATGAAGCACGATGCTCTGCTGTGATTGGTTGGTTTTCAACAGCTGTGACTGGCGCATTTTCATCCTCGTTGTTTCGGCGAATTGTTCCCTCGGCTGTCCGTAGTCGTACGGCTCTCCTGTTGTTGTGTTTCTTGATCGTGGGCATCCATGCATTTGGAATTTCTATTCCACTGTCCCTGTTGATGTTGTTAGGGTTAAGTCTTATGTGGATCGCCTCTTTGACCCTGCGTGTGTACCATTGAGGATCACGATCAATAAACTTTACTTCATTCCAAAGCGGGTGGTGTCCGGTGTTGTTGGCGTGCTCTGAAACGGCGGAGGTCTGGGTACGGGCGAATCGGATGTCTCGGTCATGCTCTTTTATTCTGTCTTGCATAGGTCTTCCAGTCTCGCCGATATAAACTTTACCGCATTCACAGGGAATTCTGTAAACCACGCCATCTTGTTTAGTCGGGTCAACAGCGTCTTTAGGCCGTACTAGGTGTGATCTAAGTGTAGTCTCCGACTTGAAAACAGCGCGTACGCCTTGTTGTTGAAGGCAGCGGCGAAGTTGTTCGGACAGACCTTTGACATAAGGTAAAACCGCAGTAGATTTGAACTCAGTCTTGGGCTCAGCACTGGTGTTGGGTTTTTTGGTCTTGGTAAGTTTCTGCAAGAAAGAAAAAGGAAAACCATTAGAAACAAGAACAGATGACAGATGTTTTTTCTCCTTGGAGATAACAGAGGGTTTCGTTACGAGACGTTTGGCGCGCTCGTAAAGACACTTGACAATACCGCGTTTTACTGATCGCGGGTGGTGTGAATCATACGCTAAGTATTGATCAGTGTGTGTAGGCTTCCTGTATACGCTGGTGGTGCGGCGGCCGTCGGGCTCTCTTGAAACTGCGGTGTCGAGGAAGGCGAGTTTGTTGTCATTCTCTGTCTCCATGGTGAAACGGATGGAAGGCTGCTGGTCGTTTAGATGCTGTAAGAAGCTATCGACGATTGCGCGATCTAGAATGGTGAAGGAACCACTCGAATCCCAGAGGGAGGGTGCACCGCGGTTCAAAACTTTGGTGGCATCTCGATAAATGCGTATGGGGCTTTTCGCCATTCCATTTCATCTTCTTTGAAACCAAAAACTTCGGTTCTCGTACCGTTTGCCGTCAGCCATCTTTGATTACGATGCTCCTATATAGGCTTACATGAAGTAGTACCACAGGTGCTCCCAACATCCTCTTTCCGTTGCCTGACGTCATTCAAGATTTGTTGCGCTGTTGCCAGGCAACTGCACGAAATCTTCAAGTATATATGGATATAAATATATTTTTCGTCCAGCTTAGCTCCCGAGGCACGACAAACTTATTAAACCCCGCTTCGCGAGGAACACTTGTTTCTTAGTTATTTTTTTTACTATTTTAATGTTAGTACTTAAAATATAATACAAACAATTTAATAGTTGTTGTAATATTCCTCATATATTGTTTTCTCTGTTTTTCCTTCCATGTCGAATTTTGGTGCAAATCAGGGGGTAAGTGCCTTCTTTTATTGAATGGAATACCACTTTCAATTTTTACTTGAACAAAGCACATTTGGTATCATCGCTATAGCTGGGGTTGCCAATCGTAGTTTGAATTCATGTGACTATATATAGTCCCAGAGACAAAATCTTGGTCGCCGAGACTAGTATTAATAGATTTTTGGACACAAATGAGTAGTTTACACGAAGCTACAGGTCGTCGCACCATGAGTGTTAACGACCTTAAAGCTAAAAAACGCACGTTATAATAGTCTTTTTTATAATTTATAAGTAATCTTTGATTTTCTGTCTTGAAAGTATGTTTTACGGTTTATGTCATTTAAATTATGCCAATCAATGTAAACAAATTCCCTTTATTCTGCTCAATGTAGAGTTTTGGCTTGTGCTTGTGTGTTTTTAAATTAGGGCTGTCGCCTTTTTGTAGTGTTACCTTAAAAGCCAAAACACAACTTTATATCAGTGAAAAAACAAAAATAATGCTCCAGTTTTGTTTCAAATTATTCTACTAGTGCTCTAAGAGTAAAAATATGTGACTTGGGCTGCGGATGGCCAGGATGGAAATGGATGCATCTTGAAAAAAATTGGGCTAATTTTTTAAAGTTTATAGCTTGTTTCTAGGAAAACTCGCTAAAACTATGATTATAGTTTATGTATAGTTTAAAAAACGAGCAGTAGTGTATTATCAGGTTTAAAAACTCGAGGCGAAGCCGAGAGTTTTTACACCTGATAATACACGTGCTGCGAGTTTTTTGAACGGCTTCAAAAACGTTCTTTCAAAAGCGTGTCCCTTCGGAATTAAAACATTTGCGCTTTTGTGCAAAGAGGAAATTAGCATACGAGAAAAACAAGTAGACTAGACTGATTAGCATACAACACATGTGCTACGTCTTCGACGAAGTGACAATTGCTTCCCGGCTCCTGTCGAAAGTTTTGGGATTTTATAGTTCTGAGGGAAAACATCTACTGAAAAATGCTATACTAAAGTTGTCAGGTACGGTAGATAAAACGGCTGACAATTTTTTTTCAGAGGAAGAGAACGAGTGGAAATAAGCAGCTTGCATCTGCGAACCAGTCGCTTACCTGGCAGTTTACACGAGGGCGCTGGTGTCATTCAAATAACGGCTCACTTGTTAAACTGTTTTATTATTTTGTTGAGAAAATTCCAAATAGAATGGCGAAAGACCAGATTTCGTAAAACAGTACTGCACAATTGTTGCACTAAGAATCCTGAACAATTACTACCCATATCAGTAATCTTTATATAAAGATTACGTGTGATCTTAATATAAATATCACGGTCATTTTAAAATCATTCTCATTAAAAATTCAGCGATAATTGCATTGTTTGCCCATTCAGCCCCGAACTCCCCTGTGACTGAAATCAAAGCCGCCACCAGGCTTTTCATAATGACCGTAGATTACCAGGTATAAAGGCTCATACACGTGATCGATTTGCGTCGTGTGATTGGCTGATATGCTCATGAATTATTAACGAGTTTTTGAATTTCTCTTCAACAATTCACTTGATATTTACCTCTTAGTATTCTGTAAGCATTTCGTGTACGACAAAGGTACGTATTTTTATTGTGGGGCAGTTTGACCCCAAAACTTTAAAATCATCATGACATAGCTCCCTTAACCCTATTCATCTTGGGCTTTTTTTTTTTGAGTTCCTTAGCCTGTGGGTGGGGGAGAGGCACATTGTGCCCCCTCGTAAATTCAAGAACATTAAGGCTATGACAATGAAACCTAGAATTTGAGAGAGGCTGTACCTTTCCAAACAAGCTCAGTGATTGGTTAACGAAACAATAGGTTAAACAACACAAACAATAGACCTAAACACAATAGAAGCTACAGTACTACGGGGCCAATAAAAATAAAGGTCTGGAAGAGCTACAGTACAACTCTAGAATTTACATAGTACGTCCAAAGCTGTCTCATTTGCGGTCCGCACAATAGAACGATGAAGTCATTTGACGTAGTTATTAGGTAATTAGTTATACGGCCGCCATCTTGGATCCGCCATCTTGGATTTCTGACATTTTTTAAAACCTCTTAAAAACCGTCCAAATTTACTCAAAATTAATCAAAACCAATAAATAAATTAACGCTAAATGGCGTAAAAATATCAAAGTTATACCAATAAACATTGTTTTTCTTCATTCAAAGGTACAAATATCCAAATTTTTAAATAAACATGGCAACAACAACAACGATTTATTTTTCAAATAATAAAACAAAATATAGTAGCAACCCGCAAATAATTAGAGTTAATCGTGGCGGGTTGCTACGCACTAAACAATTACAGAAGCTTACTATAAAATAGATGACTGATAACAATTGATAAGAAAATAAGGAATGGATAATTTATGATTAGTTACAACAACAAATAAATAAATTAATAATAGAAATAAATATATAAATTAAGGAGAAGGGGTAATAAAATGCAGATTAAAGTCAATTTAATAGTTGGAGTAATATGCCTAATATATTGTTTTCTCTGTTTTTCCTTCCATGTGGAATTTTGGTGCAAATCAGATTGTAAGTGCCTACTTTTATTGAATTGAATACCACTATCAGTTTTTACTTGTACAAAGCACATTTGGTATCATTCCTTTAGCCAGGGTTGTCAATCGTACTTTGAATTCGTGCGTCTAGTCCCAGCGACGAAATTTTCGTCGCAGTGACTAGTATAGATTTAGAGACATAAAGAGGTAGTTTGCACGAAGCTACTGGTCGCCGCCACAATGTGTGTGTTGACCTTAAATCTAAAAAACGCACATTGGTCTCTTTTATAATTTATAAGTGATCTTTGTTTTTCTTTCTTGAAAGAATGTTTTACGGTTAATGTAATTTAAATTATGCTAATCAATGTAAAAAAAAATGCTCAATGTGGAGTTTTGGCTTGTGTTTGTGTGTTTTAAAGGGGCTGTCACCATTTTTAGTGTTACCTTAAAAAGCCAAAACAATACTTTTTATTAGTGAAAAACCAAAAATAATGGTCCAGTTTTGTTTCAAATTATTCTACTGGTGATCGAAGAGTAAAAATAAGTGTCTTTGGCTGCAGATGGCCAGGATGGAAATGGATTGCATCTTGAAAAAAAATTGGCTAATTGTTTCAAGTTTATCGCTTGTGTCTTGGAAAACTCGCTAAAACTCTTATTATGGTTTATTTTCTCTTAAACATTCACTTAATATTTTCCTCTTTTATTTTGGGGCCGAAAACCTCAAAATCATCATAACATAGCTCCTGTAGTTGCCAGTATTATTGACTTGAGTACCACTCCATCAATTTCACAGTTGAAATATTAAATTTGAGTTCATGTGACTGGTCTTATCGACGAAATTTTGGTCGCCGCGACTTGTATAGATTTGTAGGCAGATTAAATAGGTAGTTTACACGAGGTTAGTAATTGCCGCCGCCATGTGTGTTTCGACCTCAAGCTTAAAATCTCCTTGGGTTTTTGCGATATTGCAATATTTCGTAAATATTTTACGTCTAATAGATAGCCTTTGATGTCCTCTACAAGATAAGGTATACATTATGGGTTGTGGCACTGCTGGGGTCCGTAAAGTTATTCAAAATGGCCGCTAAGATCTCCGCCATCTTGAATTTTACTAAAAATTCAAATTTATCGGAAAAATGCGGAAATTGCAAATACTTTTTGCTATGGTTGCAAAATAACATACAATTAAACATTTTGTTGCTTGTGGTAGCACTTTCTGTTTTTTTTTTTCACTGAAAAAGGTGAAAAATACACATTTTTATGACGTCAAACTTTACCAAAATATGTCTCAAGGATAAACAAACAGCCACTGAAGACGGCATGTGCATGGCATGGTCTTAAAAATATCGGAGAAAAACCTTAAATGGGGTGACTGCCATCCCCCACCCCCTCGTACGTCCGAGGGTTAATTTGGGAACAAACCATGGGGTAAGTGTCGCTTTTATTTAGCTTATGTGGCCGGTCACTTCTTTTATTGTCATCTTACTTACTAAGCACTTAGATCTCTCCGCGCCAGGAGGCGCATAAGGCCGCAACCCTCGTCTTCCAACCCGCTCTGTCTTCCGCTATGACTTTGACTTCTCTCCAGCTGTTCCACCCTTCGCTCTTTCGCTCTTTTTCCACAGTTCGTCTCCATGTGGTCTTTGGTCGACCTACTGCCCGTTTCCCTTCCGGTTGCCACCCTAACGCTACCCTGCAGTTATCGGTTGCATCTTTTCTCAAGACGTGCCCGATCCAGTTCCAGCGTCTCCTACGGATCTCATCACTGGTCTTGTTTATTCCTGTTATCTCCTCTATCCTCTCGTTGCTCACTCTCTGTGGCCACCGAATTCCGAGGATTCGTCTGAGGCACACAAACGGGAATGCGTCCATCTTCTTTTCCTCCACCTTTGTCATTTTCCACGCCTCGCATCCGTAGAGTAGTACTGGGCGTACTAGCGTCTTGAACAGCTTGATCTTCGTTTGGCGTCCTATGCTCCGTAACCTCCATATCTTCGTTAGGTAATAGAACGCCTCTCTTGCTTTATTTAGTCAGTTCCTAATATCTTCAGTTCCACCACCATCTTTCCTGACCGTTGCTCCGAGGTATACGAATTCTTCCACTTCTTCGACTTCATCTTCTCCAATCTTAACCCGGTCCTGCCGTTTTGCATTCGATCTCAACATCTTGCATTTTGCCGCGTTGAGCTTCAGTCCTACACGCCTGGCGTTCTCCACTAATCGATCCGTCTTGCTCTGTATGTGTTCGTACTTCGACGAGATCAGAGCAATATCGTCTGCGAAGTCAAGGTCTTCTAATATGCTGGTGAAGTTCCATCGTATTCCATTCTTGTGCCCGTGTGTCGTCCTTCTCATCACCCAATCTATTGCTATGAGGAAGAGGAATCCTGACATAACACATCCTTGCATGACTCCCGTCGTGATCTTGATCCACCTCGTCTGTTCCCCGTCATCCATTACCGTGCACTCAAATTCCTCATACATGATTTTGACCATCTTCACCAGCTTCTCAGGTATGCCGTACGACTTCATGATCTTCCACAAGCTTTCTCTATGGATCGAATCAAAAGCCTTCTCGAAGTCAATGAAGTGTGTGTACAGCGTCGCTCTCCACTCGTTCACCTGTTCCATGATGTTGCGTAGGATGAAGATTTGCTCCACTGTGCTCCTATTCCTACGGAATCCTGCCTGTTCCCTTCTGAGAGCCTCATCCACTCCTCGTTGGATCCGTTCGATTATGACTCGGCCCATGATTTTGCTCATTACTGGCAGCAGTGTCACTCCTCTCGAGTTTTTACACTCTTTCAAGTCCCCTTTCTTTGGTAGTTTGACGATGATTCCTTTCTTCCAACTGTCCGGTATTCTTTCCTCCCTCCATATCTTCCTGTATAGTCTTCTCAGTTCTTGTACTGCTGTGTCACCGCTTGCTTTCAGCAACTCTGCGGGAATTTCGTCCATTCCAGGTGCCTTTCCACTTTTTGTCTTCCCTAGGGCTTGTCTGACTTCAACTTCCCTGATCTCTGCTTTGTCCATCTCCCTCAACTCTTCTGCCGCCGTCTCCTCATCTGTTACAGGGTTCGTAGGCGTCTTCCTCACAAGCACTTCTTCAAAGTGCTCCGCCCATCTCTCAAGTCTCGCCTCCTTGTCCTTGATTACTTCTCCATGCTTATCCTTTACGGCAGCGGCTTGTCTCATCTTCTTATTAGTTAGTCTTCTTGCCGCCTGGTACAGCTCTCTTGTGCGTCCTTTCTCAGCAGATCTCTCAGCTTCCGTAGCGATCTCTTCTGTCCAGTGTCTCTTATCCTCTCTTGCCCTGCGCTTCACTTCTCTGTCCTTCAGCCTGTATTCTATGCGCAACCTTCCTTTGACACGCTCTGATCTGGTACTGTCAATTTTATTTCCTATCTGCCTCCTTTCCTCTATCGCCCTCCATGTGCCATCCCTCAACCATTGCTTGCTCCTCTTCTTCACCCTTCCTATCACCTTGTCTGCAGTCTCCGTGTACACTTTCTCTATCTGGCTGCAGTCGTCGTTCACGTTCCCCTCTACCTCTAGTGCTTCGAACCTGTTGCTCAACTCGATGTTGAACCGCTCTTTAAGCATCTCACTATCCAGCTTTTGTGTGTCAAACCTGGCTTTGATCTTCTTCCTATTTGGGTCTTTGTGGAGCTTCATCTGTAGTTTCGTTACTACGAGGTAGTGGTCGCTAGCTGCGTCTGCTCCTCGCTGTACTCTAGTGTCATTGACTGACGTCCTTCATATTCTCCTTATCATGATGTGGTCTATCTGGTTCCTTGTTTGCCCGTCAGGGGAGACCCACGTGGCCTTGTGTATATCCTTATGAGGGAAGCATGTTCCGGTGATGACAAGGCCGTTAATGGAGCAGTACTCGCACAGCCTCTCTCCATTGTCGTTCCTGCTCCCCAGCCCGTGTCTCCCTATAACCTCTTCCATCTCGCTGTTGTCGTTTCCCACTTTTGCATTCATATCTTCCATGACGATCACGATGTCATTTTTGTTGCACCTGTCCGTTGTTGTCTGTAATTGATGATAAAAGTCATCTTTCTCTTCTGGTGTGGGGTCGTTTGTTGGCGCATACGCTTGGATGATGGTGATCTTCTTGAATCGTGAATAGAACCTTGCGCTGATCACACTGCTGCTTACAGGCATCCATTCCATTAAGCTTCTCTGCGCCTCCTGTGATATCATCAGTGCCACACCTTTTTGATGTCCTTAGATAGATAGATAGATAGATAGATAGATAGATAGATAGATAATCTTTATTTAAACACGGTAAAAATTCGTCAGCTAAAAATCATTATAATACTTAACACAAAGCAATAAACTACTATTAAAAAATGTCTATATATGAAGAATTTAATTAAATAATAAAAAGCTGCTTTCCACGAATGCCGTGCCTTATAGTTCCCCTTTGAGAAGTCGTTTAAATTGCCCAAGGGACTCAGCTTTCCTTACATTAGGAGAAAGGCTGTTCCAGAGCATGGCGCCACTATAACTGAAACTATTTTTATAATAGTTTGTGCGCGGCAATGGAACATTAAGTTTATCCTCAGAGTCCCTTAGGTTGTAACTAATTTCTCGCTTCTCAAATTTAGAACTTAGATAGTTTGGAGCCAACCCGTGTAGAGACCTATAAACCATCGTAGCTCTTTGAATTTGTTGCTGGCAGGCAAGATTTTTCCATCCTAGGAGTTCTAATAGGTTACCAGCATCTACGTCATAGTTTGAATAGGTCAAAACACGAGCTGCTCTGTTTTGTAGCTTTTGTAGTTTATTCTGCAGAGTTATCCCACAGTTTCCCCAAACAATGTTGCAGTAGTCGAAGTGTGGCTGTATCAATGCTTGATAAATTAAGTATAAGGTCGCTTGAGGAACGAGGTGCCTAATTCGTTTCATGGCCCCAATACCAGAAGCGACTTTCTTTGTGACTTTCTCGATGTGGTCACTCCAGCCAAGTTTGTCATCAATGGTCACCCCAAGTGATTTTGTGGTAGTGACCCGGTTAACTTGAAGATCTTTAAGTGCAAGTGCTGGGGAATCCGTGAGAGTACTTAGCCTCTGTCTAGATCCGATAAGCATAAATTCAGTTTTAGTCATATTTAGAGTGAGTTTGTTTGCTTTCAGCCAATTGTAAACGTTTTCTAAATCTTGGTTTAGATATAATTGAATGTCGTCTGCATTATTACTTGCGTAAGTAAGGTGGGTATCGTCAGCATACATCCTCGGCTCGCAGTTTAAGAGACAATTCGGAAGATCGTTAATATATAACAGAAATAGTAGTGGTCCTAGGATCGTCCCCTGGGGAACACCACAACTTAAAAGACAACTTTTTGAGAGCGATCCGTTAATAGAGCACATTTGGGTACGATTCTCTAAATATGACTTAAACCATCGATGTGCATTACCATATATGCCATAATTGCTTAATTTTGATAAAAGTAGCCCGTGGTCAACTGTGTCAAAAGCCTTTTTTAGATCTAAGAAAACAACGGCATTGACTTTACCACGATCGATATTATACGCCCAAGCGTCAGTGGCTTCAAGGAGAGCCGTGACAGTTGAGTGAATAGTACGAAAACCTGATTGATATTTACAGATGATTTCGTTTTCATCTAGATAGGCATATAATTGATCATAGACGATTCTTTCAAAGACTTTGGCAACAACTGAGATAACCGAAATTGGACGATAATTGTTTAGATCGTCCCGATCGCCCTGTTTAAAAAGTGGGGTAACCTTTGCGCATTTCCAATCATCTGGAAATATACCTTGACTTATTGATTGTTAAAAATATCACGGATAGGTATACAAATGAGATCAGCACATTCACGAATGAGCCTAGCAGATATCTTGTCAAGACCAGCTGCCTTTGACTTATTTAGTTGATTTAAAAGTGAAAGAACTTTTTCGATACTAGTTGGACGTAGCTGGAACCGTTTATCTGTGCCTTCCTCCTTTCCAGCGTACAACAAGGTGCTGCCGTTGGTTAGAGTGACCCGTCCAGCCCCCGTCCATCTTGTCTTGCTGATCCCCAGCACGTCTAGTTTTATTGTCATCTAAATAAATTCTATTATTGTTTATTATACAGCCTGATTGTATAATTGCAGCTATTTTGTATCTGAGTTATTGTTGTTTTCGGGTTCTGATCTCTAACGAGATCGATTGGTCTCAACACTTGATCGAAAGTCTTGGTCTGTGACTAGTAATAGTATAAGTGAAATAGGGTAAGGTCCCTTGTTTCCTCTATGAAGCATTACTCCCCCCCCCCCCCCCCCCCCTCTCGAAGAAGAAATATAACTAAATGATGCTGATTTTTCTTTCTTTATTATTCTATTTCATCTTTTGGGAACAAACCAGGCGGTAAGTGTCTCTTTTATTTTGTTTAGTGCATGTGGCCCGACCACTTCTTTTACATTCGTCTATTGTTCTATTACAAAGCCTGATTGTATAATTGCAGCTATTCTATATCTGAATTATTATTGCTTTCCGGTTCTGATCTCTGACGAGATCGATTGGTCTCAACACTTCATCGATAGTCTTTGTCTTTGCCTAATGATAGCAGAAGTTAAATAGGGTAAGGTCTCTAGTGTCATCTCTGAAGCATTACCCCCTCCCCGTCTCAATTTCTTCCCCGCAGTTATCAGCTAATATATATACATAGCCCAAGCCTAACAGCGTCGCACTTTGAACAAGCTTAACTAAGGTGAAACTTAACTAAGGTGAAACTTAACTAAGGTGAAAGGTTGGAAGCACAAGAATTAAGATTGACGAATGGGCTATTTTCAATTTTAGCAATTCTCAAAAACAGTATTACGCGACCGTCTGCACAGTACATTTTTATAGACCGTACAAAAGTTCACAAAAACAACTTTTCTCTGTCTAGAATAACTAGTACCACTAGTTTACGAATAAAATACAGTTTATGTTTGTCAAAAATTGCCCGAGAAACTGATTTGAAAATCAAAAATTGCAAAAATACACAAACATATTTGCATAAGGCGATGCGAGTGAAAATAGAACTGTACTATAAAATCAAAGTCTTGTTTTGTTTACATAAAATCGCTTTTCAATCTATCTAATGAATGAACAAACACATAAAAATGGGCAACACAATCTTCTTTCGAAAAAATTTATTCAAATCTCCATAAGTTTACGTTTAAAAGCAATACGCGTACCATTTAATTATAGCTCATCGAGTTTAAGCTTTCTTCGATGAAATTCAAGAGATCGATACAACTGAATTTAAGCACGTTTTAAAATCAATTCTCCAAAACTAACAACAATACTAATAAAAAGTCACTCACAGATTGATATCAATATAAATTCTCATCGAAAACTGTAATCTGTTTCACCTTTAAGTTCCTAGCTTGCTTGGAAATTCAAATCTCCGCTTCTGGTTCTGAAATCCGTAGAAAACAAAGATCTCCCGCATTGATAGAAACGTATTACATGAAGTTCCTCGAAGCAAGATTTTATCCCTGAAAGCTCGTCTTTTTCCACTAAAGCGGCTTCTGAGTATTCCTTAATTAGTATCCCTGTCTTGAGTAGCAAACCGCGAAAAAATGCAGGAAAATAACGACTTTAATTCTCCGCTAGACACAACAAAACAACTAAAGTGTTTCCCGAGCTCACGGCTGTGTGGCCGCGCGAAAAACAAAGCCTTGCTTTCAAGATCCCGGATGTTGTTCCAACACGGCGGGGACCGGCGGGCGGACGGACACGCGCCCGCGAAACATTCCGCTAGCCATGACCATGAAAAATGACGGCGATAGGTTCTATGAGTATGGAGCTGCGCAGCCAGGCCTTCGGCCTGGCAAGTGCTCCGCTAATAAGCTTACCCTGAATTTAACAAAAATTGAGGTTATACTTATTGCATCAAGGCTGAAATTATCGCAATTTTCAGAAAGTCCTTCTTTTCCTATAAATAACAACGCTGTAGAACAAGTAGCATCAGCTAAATCCCTTGGAGTCTACATCCACCAAACTTTAAATTGAGAGTCCATATTGAAAATGTCTGTAAAGAGGTTGCTTCCGTCATTGGTGCAATTAAACGAATACGGCATGGTATACCATTTAATATTTTAATCGAAGTTGATAATAACCTTTTTCAGCCTCACTTTGATTATCGCAGCGTGATGTGTGGAATCTGTAACAAGGGCCTTTCTGAAAAGCTTCAAAGGCTTCAAAATCGCACAGCCCGCATTTTAATGTCTGTGAGCTACGATAGTAATTTGGATGATGTGTTCCGTGTATTAGGGTGGCGTAAACTCTGTCATCAAATATTAGAAAATCATCGCCAGAAAAGTCGAATCAAAGTGGGCGGAGATAATTTGTGACTCATTGGACCGCATCAATATGATTTCTGTGTTTTTAAGTGTATGCGATTGGTCGGCTGAAATATGAACTGTCTCAATGTCGCGCAATATGTTGCGGCGGCTCGCGCGAGCGAAAAAAAGGTCCATTTTTTTCCTACCAAAAAAGAGTTCCATAGTTGACTTCTGGCGAAAAGCTGCAAAGCAGAATACATAATTAAAGGAACACGTATCGAAAGTAAAACAACACCAGAAAGAGAGAAAATACCCCCGGATTGGAATCAACAGACAGAGGTCACGTAATATATTTTGCCGTCATCTCTACTGTAAATTTCAAAATTCCGCCAAAATTTAGCAAAACATAGACCCCCACAGTAAGGAAAATTGCTAGGTTCCAGTCTTTATGAGTTTGAAGGAACGCCTAGGCAAATATATTCAAAATGGTGGCCACGATCACCTAGAAAATAACTAATTCGGTGAGATTATTCGGGCCTCTAATGGCGTTTTAGAGAGCTTACTGTCCGCTGTAATGTTGTATAAATTTGATGAACAAAACCGCAGCCAGAATGTTAAGAAACAAAGCCGCATTTTTTTGAAATGAAACACATGAATATTGGAACTTATGCACCTATCAATGTTAAGCCCTAGGGTGGAGGAGGGGGGGGGGGGGGGGTTCCCCAGGGAAATCGACTGAGAGAGCCTTCCCCTGGGATGGGATTTTGACATTTACACGTACCCCAGTTTCGGGAATTTGACATGTCCGACATCTTGGAAGACCGACCGAGAGAAACTGGAAATGAGTCATCTGCCATCTTGGTAATACCCAGAAGTCAGCAGGGGTAGAACACCTCTCTGCTTTTCCTCAAAGCATCAACGCAACATGCGTGTCAGAGAATCTTGGGCACCATCATTATGCGCTGCAGATGATGACATTTTCTGGGACTGCCTCTCGTGTGTTGCAGTGAACACCATGTGAGGTTGGAAAGACATATCCTTTCCAACCTATCAATTAGTAAGACCTGACTCTGATAGAAAAACTTACCCTAGGGGCGAGAATTTGACATTCAGTAGGTGCCCGGGACTCCAAAATATTTGAATCGTCGAAACTTTAAAATTTATTTTCCTGTATATTTTTTCGTAATGAGATAATCAAAATAGAGGCCGACAAATTCTTAGTGTCACGCTTCAACTACGTATGTCAATTCGAAATTTTTGGCGATGGAAATCTATTATTGTAGTTAGAAAGATAGGTAGCTAGCTGATTATGATAAATAAGATGATGGAATACCGTGTATAAATAAAGTTATCTATTCTATTCCATTCTATGAAGCATTAACCCCCCCCCCAATCTCCCCTCCTCCCCCCGTCTGCTCCGCGAAGAGCAAATATGACTAACTGATACTAATTTTTCTCCTTTTTATTCTATTTCATCTTAATTTGGGAACAAACCAGAGGGTAAGTGTCGCTTTTATTTTTTTTGAGTGACGCGATCACTTCTTTTATATTCTTCCGTTGTTCTATTATAAAACCTGATTGTAAATAGGGTAGGGTCTCAAGTTTCATCTATGAAGCATTACTCCCTCCCCGCCCCCTGTGAGGATCAAATGTTGAAAATTATAATTCCTTGCAAATTTGTCGCGCGTGGATCGCTTTAGGGCGGTCGAATCTCGCGTTAGCTTTGCGTGTTTCACCTTTTTTCTGTTTACTTATATATATTTTTTATCAGATATCCAAGTCTTTGTGACTCTCTTACCCTCTCAATCACACGCTTTTTACACGATCCGAAGGGTTCACTCGCGAAAATTTCGCAAATTAATTATTCTTCTGTACTGTGTAGAAGGCGGATGGTCACATTGGAACGCCTGGGGAAGCTGCAGTGTAAGGTGTGGTGGTGGATCACAACCACGCTGGCGCACCTGTACTAATCCTCCCCCTCGTTACAGTTACTGTGGTTGTGGAGGCGGCTCGGCTCAGCAGTCACGATTATGCAATACACAAAACTGTCCAAGTAAGAAGGCAGAGCCTTTAAGCTTTCATTTTAAGGTGAAAATTGAACTTGTCTTATCACGACTGATAATCAGACTTTCTGCAATTCAAAATTCATATCGAGAAAGCAAACATTTTCTAAAATATTTACTCAAGATAGCACTAACTTCCAAAACTAACAAACTTCAAGAATTCTTTGATCAGCTTGATTTCGTCTTGTTTTTAAAAGTTGATGGTGGTTGGAGTGACTGGAATAAATGGAGCCTTTGCACAAAGGCAATCGGTGGCATACAAGCCAGGACAAGGGAGTGTGTGAATCCAAAACCAAGATATGGCGGGAAAACTTGCAGTGGAAACAGAGTATTTGTGAGGGAGTGCAAATGCCATGAAAGTATGTAAATATCTATTATGTCTATTGTGCAATTGGAAACATTATTTAGCGATCGCAGATCGACGCAACTGCAAAAATTACTCTGTCAGCTAAGATATTTGTATTTCTTTATAAAGAAATAAAAGACATCATCATAAGATCAGTCTCACGCAGTTACGAATATCCTAATATTTGTTTATAAGGCTAATTAACCTCGCCAGGCTTCCATATTCAGGACAATGAACAATAGGGTGAACGATGAGTCTGCCAAGAAAAGATAAACTTAAACGTTTGACTCGTTTATATTTTTCCCGTTCACACACAATGCCTATTATGGTTAAGAAAGATTATCGAAACTGAAACTGGACCATAAAGCGGAAAATAGTTTCTGTCGATTTCTGCCAATTCTACTGCTGCTGCTACTGCTACTGCTACTGCTGCTGCTACTGCTACTGCTACTACTACTGCTACTGCTACTGCTACTGCTACTGCTGACTGCTACTGCTACTGCTACTGCTACTGCTACTGCTACTGCTACTGCTACTGCTATTACTACTACTACTACTACTGACTCAAAAAGGAAAGAATTTCAGGAAGAAAAAACTTTGTACCTCGACGAGCTAGCATTAAATTCCGACAAAGCGTCGTTTTGGAATTGCCTAAAATCGATGAACGATACTATCGACGAAAATATTTCTGCCCCAATCTCGGAAGAAACATGGCTCAATCTTTTCAATCCTTACATTCCAATGACCCGAGAACTTCCATAAATCATCAAGGAGTCTATGACGAGTTACTATCATTAGAAAAAGAGAAAGAACAGCTTAACTATTTAGATCAAGAAGTTGTTTTTTTTTCATAACAGTTAATTTTATTTTCCACAACAACAGAATACAGGAATACAAAACAAAGGAAAACTACATACAAGATTTACAGTACAATGCTAAAAGTGTAACTTAATTACTATGAGGAAAACTGCTTAAAATACAGCACTTACACACAAAAAAAAGAAATTTCAGATAAGGAATATCGCGTCAGCAATGAAAGAAGAATAGGCCATTTCCGAGTTGCCTTTAGCCTCTCTATCAAAGCGAGGCTACAATAGGCGACAATATTGTTGACACATTGTCATTTTGAACCCCATTTTGTTCGGGACGAGAGGCATTTTAGCCCCACCCTCCTAATTCCCCACCCCCACCCCCCCCCCCCCCCCCCCAGTCAATGTTGTGTATCGTTTCGTCAGGTCTGTCGCTACAATCCTACAACATTGGATGGGGGGACGGGGGTTAATGCGGCAGAGTGTAGTAAAAGGAAAGATACAGTGATAAATATGTCACGAAAACTGTTTTTGTTATAGAGTGTGTCAACTATTTTTGTCGCCTATTGTCTGAAGTAAGAAATGTGCTATTTCTTCCCAAAAGTGCGAGGAAATTAATCGGTTATTACAAATATTAATCTGCACTGTCCGATGTTTTGATTCATGCGAACGGCGTTAATAGCTGATTAATTACATTCTAATTGCAGCCGTTTATCGAATTTTATGGTGATGTTATAATAGTCTTAAGGACGTGAATAAAGCGAGGCAAAATGGTCTTCGCTGGTAAAATTGACGAAGAAACTCGTGCCTTTGGGTGCATTGCACGAAAATACAAAGGGTTAAGACTGAAGTAAATGATCGACGAATGATACGTTTGAAGGTCTTCAGAAAATCAGATTTTAAAAAGTCTGAAAAAGGGCCAATGTAACAAAGTCCACCACAAGAATGAGCGACCAGGCCGGCCAAGAAAGTTGAGTCCCCGTGTAGAGCGGCCATTCCTTCGACAGATTTTCTCTTTAAGGAAAGAAGAGGAGAATTTTACCGTAAAGCGAACAATGGAAGAGGCCGCCTTAAAAATTTACCAAAGTTTCTTGCACACTGAGTACAACGCTGTAACACGGCGTGACACGCGCGCGTGACATATCAAATTACTGTCACTTGATGTGGCATTTACAACAAATTCTTATTCATTTCTCGCAAAATTCATGTATCAAACCCGAATTTAGAACATGAAATATGTTCAATCTTTCATTCTGTTATAAAATCAGCCTTTAAAAGGGGAAATATGTGTCTATCTTTTGAAATTCCACGCTTTACCACAATTAACCACGATTTACCATGGTAAACAATAAAACATTACTAAAGCAGTTTTTTATTTCAACATGGTAAAGCGTGGTAAAGCGTGGTAAATTGTGGTAAATCGTGGTTATTCGAGGCATCTTCTTTACTGCTTTCTCGTTTAAGGAAATTTTGCGCAAGAAGACATTTATTTTGCTGTTATTGCGAAAGTTCAACATGAAACCGAAAGATCTTCAAAAGAACCGTCATCATTTCAGTTTCCTTTCCGTTAAGCAAGCCGTTCCGTAATAAACACAATGGTGTTCTTGCCACTTGCAAAAAAGAGAAGGAATTCGCAAGTCCATGTTATCTTTTATCTTGTTTGAAAAATGCTAATAAATTCAGTTACATGCAACTGGCAACTAAGCAACACATCTGCTACGCATATACCATATAGTTACGTATCTGTTTCTCGCTTTGACATTAGTGAGGCTCTTGACGCATTTGCGTGTTTTACTTATAACACAGCGAATTTCATTTCTACAAATAATCGTCAAATTTGGTCATCTATGAAAGTCTGTTGTGTGATATAGCAGAAAGTCCTCAAAATAATAATTTAAGCAAGAGACAGCGCCCTTGCCTTACCATGAATGTCTAAATAACAATTTTTGTATATCGGACATGTCTGAAGTAAGAAATGTGCTATTTCTTCCCAAAAGTGCGAGGAAATTAATCGGTTATTACAAATATTAATCTGCACTGTCCGATGTTTTGATTCATGCGAACGGCGTTAATAGCTGATTAATTACATTCTAATTGCAGCCGTTTATCGAATTTTATGGTGATGTTATAATAGTCTTAAGGACGTGAATAAAGCGAGGCAAAATGGTCTTCGCTGGTAAAATTGACGAAGAAACTCGTGCCTTTGGGTGCATTGCACGAAAATACAAAGGGTTAAGACTGAAGTAAATGATCGACGAATGATACGTTTGAAGGTCTTCAGAAAATCAGATTTTAAAAAGTCTGAAAAAGGGCCAATGTAACAAAGTCCACCACAAGAATGAGCGACCAGGCCGGCCAAGAAAGTTGAGTCCCCGTGTAGAGCGGCCATTCCTTCGACAGATTTTCTCTTTAAGGAAAGAAGAGGAGAATTTTACCGTAAAGCGAACAATGGAAGAGGCCGCCTTAAAAATTTACCAAAGTTTCTTGCACACTGAGTACAACGCTGTAACACGGCGTGACACGCGCGCGTGACATATCAAATTACTGTCACTTGATGTGGCATTTACAACAAATTCTTATTCATTTCTCGCAAAATTCATGTATCAAACCCGAATTTAGAACATGAAATATGTTCAATCTTTCATTCTGTTATAAAATCAGCCTTTAAAAGGGGAAATATGTGTCTATCTTTTGAAATTCCACGCTTTACCACAATTAACCACGATTTACCATGGTAAACAATAAAACATTACTAAAGCAGTTTTTTATTTCAACATGGTAAAGCGTGGTAAAGCGTGGTAAATTGTGGTAAATCGTGGTTATTCGAGGCATCTTCTTTACTGCTTTCTCGTTTAAGGAAATTTTGCGCAAGAAGACATTTATTTTGCTGTTATTGCGAAAGTTCAACATGAAACCGAAAGATCTTCAAAAGAACCGTCATCATTTCAGTTTCCTTTCCGTTAAGCAAGCCGTTCCGTAATAAACACAATGGTGTTCTTGCCACTTGCAAAAAAGAGAAGGAATTCGCAAGTCCATGTTATCTTTTATCTTGTTTGAAAAATGCTAATAAATTCAGTTACATGCAACTGGCAACTAAGCAACACATCTGCTACGCATATACCATATAGTTACGTATCTGTTTCTCGCTTTGACATTAGTGAGGCTCTTGACGCATTTGCGTGTTTTACTTATAACACAGCGAATTTCATTTCTACAAATAATCGTCAAATTTGGTCATCTATGAAAGTCTGTTGTGTGATATAGCAGAAAGTCCTCAAAATAATAATTTAAGCAAGAGACAGCGCCCTTGCCTTACCATGAATGTCTAAATAACAATTTTTGTATATCGGACAATAGGCGACAAAAATAGTTGACACACTCTATAACAAAAACAGTTTTCGTGACATATTTATCACTGTATCTTTCCTTTTACTACACTCTGCCGCATTAACCCCCGTCCCCCCATCCAATGTTGTAGGATTGTAGCGACAGACCTGACGAAACGATACACAACATTGTCTGGGGGGGTGGGGGTGGGGAATTAGGAGGGTGGGGCTAAAATGCCTCTCGTCCCGAACAAAATGGGGTTCAAAATGACAATGTGTCAACAATATTGTCGCCTATTGTCTGAAGTAAGAAATGTGCTATTTCTTCCCAAAAGTGCGAGGAAATTAATCGGTTATTACAAATATTAATCTGCACTGTCCGATGTTTTGATTCATGCGAACGGCGTTAATAGCTGATTAATTACATTCTAATTGCAGCCGTTTATCGAATTTTATGGTGATGTTATAATAGTCTTAAGGACGTGAATAAAGCGAGGCAAAATGGTCTTCGCTGGTAAAATTGACGAAGAAACTCGTGCCTTTGGGTGCATTGCACGAAAATACAAAGGGTTAAGACTGAAGTAAATGATCGACGAATGATACGTTTGAAGGTCTTCAGAAAATCAGATTTTAAAAAGTCTGAAAAAGGGCCAATGTAACAAAGTCCACCACAAGAATGAGCGACCAGGCCGGCCAAGAAAGTTGAGTCCCCGTGTAGAGCGGCCATTCCTTCGACAGATTTTCTCTTTAAGGAAAGAAGAGGAGAATTTTACCGTAAAGCGAACAATGGAAGAGGCCGCCTTAAAAATTTACCAAAGTTTCTTGCACACTGAGTACAACGCTGTAACACGGCGTGACACGCGCGCGTGACATATCAAATTACTGTCACTTGATGTGGCATTTACAACAAATTCTTATTCATTTCTCGCAAAATTCATGTATCAAACCCGAATTTAGAACATGAAATATGTTCAATCTTTCATTCTGTTATAAAATCAGCCTTTAAAAGGGGAAATATGTGTCTATCTTTTGAAATTCCACGCTTTACCACAATTAACCACGATTTACCATGGTAAACAATAAAACATTACTAAAGCAGTTTTTTATTTCAACATGGTAAAGCGTGGTAAAGCGTGGTAAATTGTGGTAAATCGTGGTTATTCGAGACATCTTCTTTACTGCTTTCTCGTTTAAGGAAATTTTGCGCAAGAAGACATTTATTTTGCTGTTATTGCGAAAGTTCAACATGAAACCGAAAGATCTTCAAAAGAACCGTCATCATTTCAGTTTCCTTTCCGTTAAGCAAGCCGTTCCGTAATAAACACAATGGTGTTCTTGCCACTTGCAAAAAAGAGAAGGAATTCGCAAGTCCATGTTATCTTTTATCTTGTTTGAAAAATGCTAATAAATTCAGTTACATGCAACTGGCAACTAAGCAACACATCTGCTACGCATATACCATATAGTTACGTATCTGTTTCTCGCTTTGACATTAGTGAGGCTCTTGACGCATTTGCGTGTTTTACTTATAACACAGCGAATTTCATTTCTACAAATAATCGTCAAATTTGGTCATCTATGAAAGTCTGTTGTGTGATATAGCAGAAAGTCCTCAAAATAATAATTTAAGCAAGAGACAGCGCCCTTGCCTTACCATGAATGTCTAAATAACAATTTTTGTATATCGGACAATAGGCGACAAAAATAGTTGACACACTCTATAACAAAAACAGTTTTCGTGACATATTTATCACTGTATCTTTCCTTTTACTACACTCTGCCGCATTAACCCCCGTCCCCCCATCCAATGTTGTAGGATTGTAGCGACAGACCTGACGAAACGATACACAACATTGTCTGGGGGGGTGGGGGTGGGGAATTAGGAGGGTGGGGCTAAAATGCCTCTCGTCCCGAACAAAATGGGGTTCAAAATGACAATGTGTCAACAATATTGTCGCCTATTGTCTGAAGTAAGAAATGTGCTATTTCTTCCCAAAAGTGCGAGGAAATTAATCGGTTATTACAAATATTAATCTGCACTGTCCGATGTTTTGATTCATGCGAACGGCGTTAATAGCTGATTAATTACATTCTAATTGCAGCCGTTTATCGAATTTTATGGTGATGTTATAATAGTCTTAAGGACGTGAATAAAGCGAGGCAAAATGGTCTTCGCTGGTAAAATTGACGAAGAAACTCGTGCCTTTGGGTGCATTGCACGAAAATACAAAGGGTTAAGACTGAAGTAAATGATCGACGAATGATACGTTTGAAGGTCTTCAGAAAATCAGATTTTAAAAAGTCTGAAAAAGGGCCAATGTAACAAAGTCCACCACAAGAATGAGCGACCAGGCCGGCCAAGAAAGTTGAGTCCCCGTGTAGAGCGGCCATTCCTTCGACAGATTTTCTCTTTAAGGAAAGAAGAGGAGAATTTTACCGTAAAGCGAACAATGGAAGAGGCCGCCTTAAAAATTTACCAAAGTTTCTTGCACACTGAGTACAACGCTGTAACACGGCGTGACACGCGCGCGTGACATATCAAATTACTGTCACTTGATGTGGCATTTACAACAAATTCTTATTCATTTCTCGCAAAATTCATGTATCAAACCCGAATTTAGAACATGAAATATGTTCAATCTTTCATTCTGTTATAAAATCAGCCTTTAAAAGGGGAAATATGTGTCTATCTTTTGAAATTCCACGCTTTACCACAATTAACCACGATTTACCATGGTAAACAATAAAACATTACTAAAGCAGTTTTTTATTTCAACATGGTAAAGCGTGGTAAAGCGTGGTAAATTGTGGTAAATCGTGGTTATTCGAGACATCTTCTTTACTGCTTTCTCGTTTAAGGAAATTTTGCGCAAGAAGACATTTATTTTGCTGTTATTGCGAAAGTTCAACATGAAACCGAAAGATCTTCAAAAGAACCGTCATCATTTCAGTTTCCTTTCCGTTAAGCAAGCCGTTCCGTAATAAACACAATGGTGTTCTTGCCACTTGCAAAAAAGAGAAGGAATTCGCAAGTCCATGTTATCTTTTATCTTGTTTGAAAAATGCTAATAAATTCAGTTACATGCAACTGGCAACTAAGCAACACATCTGCTACGCATATACCATATAGTTACGTATCTGTTTCTCGCTTTGACATTAGTGAGGCTCTTGACGCATTTGCGTGTTTTACTTATAACACAGCGAATTTCATTTCTACAAATAATCGTCAAATTTGGTCATCTATGAAAGTCTGTTGTGTGATATAGCAGAAAGTCCTCAAAATAATAATTTAAGCAAGAGACAGCGCCCTTGCCTTACCATGAATGTCTAAATAACAATTTTTGTATATCGGACAATAGGCGACAAAAATAGTTGACACACTCTATAACAAAAACAGTTTTCGTGACATATTTATCACTGTATCTTTCCTTTTACTACACTCTGCCGCATTAACCCCCGTCCCCCCATCCAATGTTGTAGGATTGTAGCGACAGACCTGACGAAACGATACACAACATTGTCTGGGGGGGTGGGGGTGGGGAATTAGGAGGGTGGGGCTAAAATGCCTCTCGTCCCGAACAAAATGGGGTTCAAAATGACAATGTGTCAACAATATTGTCGCCTATTGTCTGAAGTAAGAAATGTGCTATTTCTTCCCAAAAGTGCGAGGAAATTAATCGGTTATTACAAATATTAATCTGCACTGTCCGATGTTTTGATTCATGCGAACGGCGTTAATAGCTGATTAATTACATTCTAATTGCAGCCGTTTATCGAATTTTATGGTGATGTTATAATAGTCTTAAGGACGTGAATAAAGCGAGGCAAAATGGTCTTCGCTGGTAAAATTGACGAAGAAACTCGTGCCTTTGGGTGCATTGCACGAAAATACAAAGGGTTAAGACTGAAGTAAATGATCGACGAATGATACGTTTGAAGGTCTTCAGAAAATCAGATTTTAAAAAGTCTGAAAAAGGGCCAATGTAACAAAGTCCACCACAAGAATGAGCGACCAGGCCGGCCAAGAAAGTTGAGTCCCCGTGTAGAGCGGCCATTCCTTCGACAGATTTTCTCTTTAAGGAAAGAAGAGGAGAATTTTACCGTAAAGCGAACAATGGAAGAGGCCGCCTTAAAAATTTACCAAAGTTTCTTGCACACTGAGTACAACGCTGTAACACGGCGTGACACGCGCGCGTGACATATCAAATTACTGTCACTTGATGTGGCATTTACAACAAATTCTTATTCATTTCTCGCAAAATTCATGTATCAAACCCGAATTTAGAACATGAAATATGTTCAATCTTTCATTCTGTTATAAAATCAGCCTTTAAAAGGGGAAATATGTGTCTATCTTTTGAAATTCCACGCTTTACCACAATTAACCACGATTTACCATGGTAAACAATAAAACATTACTAAAGCAGTTTTTTATTTCAACATGGTAAAGCGTGGTAAAGCGTGGTAAATTGTGGTAAATCGTGGTTATTCGAGACATCTTCTTTACTGCTTTCTCGTTTAAGGAAATTTTGCGCAAGAAGACATTTATTTTGCTGTTATTGCGAAAGTTCAACATGAAACCGAAAGATCTTCAAAAGAACCGTCATCATTTCAGTTTCCTTTCCGTTAAGCAAGCCGTTCCGTAATAAACACAATGGTGTTCTTGCCACTTGCAAAAAAGAGAAGGAATTCGCAAGTCCATGTTATCTTTTATCTTGTTTGAAAAATGCTAATAAATTCAGTTACATGCAACTGGCAACTAAGCAACACATCTGCTACGCATATACCATATAGTTACGTATCTGTTTCTCGCTTTGACATTAGTGAGGCTCTTGACGCATTTGCGTGTTTTACTTATAACACAGCGAATTTCATTTCTACAAATAATCGTCAAATTTGGTCATCTATGAAAGTCTGTTGTGTGATATAGCAGAAAGTCCTCAAAATAATAATTTAAGCAAGAGACAGCGCCCTTGCCTTACCATGAATGTCTAAATAACAATTTTTGTATATCGGACAATAGGCGACAAAAATAGTTGACACACTCTATAACAAAAACAGTTTTCGTGACATATTTATCACTGTATCTTTCCTTTTACTACACTCTGCCGCATTAACCCCCGTCCCCCCATCCAATGTTGTAGGATTGTAGCGACAGACCTGACGAAACGATACACAACATTGTCTGGGGGGGTGGGGGTGGGGAATTAGGAGGGTGGGGCTAAAATGCCTCTCGTCCCGAACAAAATGGGGTTCAAAATGACAATGTGTCAACAATATTGTCGCCTATTGTCCGATATACAAAAATTGTTATTTAGACATTCATGGTAAGGCAAGGGCGCTGTCTCTTGCTTAAATTATTATTTTGAGGACTTTCTGCTATATCACACAACAGACTTTCATAGATGACCAAATTTGACGATTATTTGTAGAAATGAAATTCGCTGTGTTATAAGTAAAACACGCAAATGCGTCAAGAGCCTCACTAATGTCAAAGCGAGAAACAGATACGTAACTATATGGTATATGCGTAGCAGATGTGTTGCTTAGTTGCCAGTTGCATGTAACTGAATTTATTAGCATTTTTCAAACAAGATAAAAGATAACATGGACTTGCGAATTCCTTCTCTTTTTTGCAAGTGGCAAGAACACCATTGTGTTTATTACGGAACGGCTTGCTTAACGGAAAGGAAACTGAAATGATGACGGTTCTTTTGAAGATCTTTCGGTTTCATGTTGAACTTTCGCAATAACAGCAAAATAAATGTCTTCTTGCGCAAAATTTCCTTAAACGAGAAAGCAGTAAAGAAGATGTCTCGAATAACCACGATTTACCACAATTTACCACGCTTTACCACGCTTTACCATGTTGAAATAAAAAACTGCTTTAGTAATGTTTTATTGTTTACCATGGTAAATCGTGGTTAATTGTGGTAAAGCGTGGAATTTCAAAAGATAGACACATATTTCCCCTTTTAAAGGCTGATTTTATAACAGAATGAAAGATTGAACATATTTCATGTTCTAAATTCGGGTTTGATACATGAATTTTGCGAGAAATGAATAAGAATTTGTTGTAAATGCCACATCAAGTGACAGTAATTTGATATGTCACGCGCGCGTGTCACGCCGTGTTACAGCGTTGTACTCAGTGTGCAAGAAACTTTGGTAAATTTTTAAGGCGGCCTCTTCCATTGTTCGCTTTACGGTAAAATTCTCCTCTTCTTTCCTTAAAGAGAAAATCTGTCGAAGGAATGGCCGCTCTACACGGGGACTCAACTTTCTTGGCCGGCCTGGTCGCTCATTCTTGTGGTGGACTTTGTTACATTGGCCCTTTTTCAGACTTTTTAAAATCTGATTTTCTGAAGACCTTCAAACGTATCATTCGTCGATCATTTACTTCAGTCTTAACCCTTTGTATTTTCGTGCAATGCACCCAAAGGCACGAGTTTCTTCGTCAATTTTACCAGCGAAGACCATTTTGCCTCGCTTTATTCACGTCCTTAAGACTATTATAACATCACCATAAAATTCGATAAACGGCTGCAATTAGAATGTAATTAATCAGCTATTAACGCCGTTCGCATGAATCAAAACATCGGACAGTGCAGATTAATATTTGTAATAACCGATTAATTTCCTCGCACTTTTGGGAAGAAATAGCACATTTCTTACTTCAGACAATAGGCGACAATATTGTTGACACATTGTCATTTTGAACCCCATTTTGTTCGGGACGAGAGGCATTTTAGCCCCACCCTCCTAATTCCCCACCCCCACCCCCCAGACAATGTTGTGTATCGTTTCGTCAGGTCTGTCGCTACAATCCTACAACATTGGATGGGGGGACGGGGGTTAATGCGGCAGAGTGTAGTAAAAGGAAAGATACAGTGATAAATATGTCACGAAAACTGTTTTTGTTATAGAGTGTGTCAACTATTTTTGTCGCCTATTGTAGGTGCGAAACCTTTCATATGAAAATGAGTTTTCATTCACATGCAAATAAAGGTTATTTGCATGTGAATGAAAACTCATTTTCATATGAAAGGTTTCGCACCTAGCCTCGCTTTGATAGAGAGGCTAAAGGCAACTCGGAAATGGCCTAGTCAAAAACATTATTATTATTATTGTTATTAATTTGTGATATCTAAAGAGCAATTTAAGCAATAAATGGAGAAGTCATTTAAGTAATCACAGTGACTAAAGTATTTTGTGCCACTTCTGATTATGAATATTTTCTGCGTTCCTGTCGTAACTGAGATTTGTTTTTCAATTTTTAGATTACTTTTAATCTGATAAATGTATTCTAATATAGATGGTTTAGTATCTTTGTACTTACAGCTAAAAATATAATATCTAGTAGATCAAGAAGTAACTGAGCAAAGAAATACGTCAAGCGGTGAAGAAATTGAAGATGTTTTGACAAAATAAGAAATGAAATGATCAAAGCGAGCCTTGACTCGCTCATGCCTATTAACATCAAACTTTTTAACCTCATTTTACGATCTGGAAAAATGCCAGATATTTGGGTGACAAGAGTGATCCAACAAACTATAGAGGCATGTGTGTATCTAGTTGCCTTGGAAAACTGTTTTGTTCCATTTTTAATTAAAAGACTACACTTGTATTTTGAAGAAAACAAGATATTACAAAATTCCCAAATTGGCTTTCTATCTACAAATCGCACTGCAGACCATGTTTTCACTCTAAGGACCCTAATAGATAAATATGTCCACTGCCATAA